>VZQC01011880.1:252711-326189 GCA_009823505.1 Rhizomys pruinosus
TATTACATCTTCAATTTCTTCATATATTATGGGTCTGTTTAAGCTGTCGATCTCTTCTTGGTTGAGCTTTGGTGATTCCCAGGATTTCAGATATTCATCCATTTCTTCTAGGTTTTCAAACTTGGTAGAGTATAGGTTTTTGAAGTATTCCCATATGATTTTCTGGATCTTTTCATTGTCTGTTTGATATTTCCCTTTTCTTTTTCTTTTCTTTTCTTTTATTTTTGTATGTGTATGAATGTACTGTCTGCATGCAGGTTTGTGCACCCATGTCATTCAATGCTGTGGAGGTCAAAAGAGGGTGTCAGATTCCCCTGGAACTGGAGTTACAGATGGTTCTCAGCTGCCATATAGTTGCTGGGGATAGATCCCAGGTCCTCTGCAAGAGCAGTCAGAGCTCTTAACTGCTAGGCCATCTCTCCTGCCCCTTGATATTTCTCTTTTAATCATGGATTGCATTGATTTGGAGTTGTTCCTTCTTTCTTTTGGTTATCTGGGCTAGAGGTATGTCTGTCTTGTTTATTCTTTCAAAGAACCAACTTTTGGGTCATTGATTTTTTTTTTTATTGTTTTCTTTGTTTCTATTTCATTGATTTCTGCTCTGATTTTTGTTATTTCTTCCTGTCTGTTGCATTTAGGGTACATCTGTTGTTGCCTCTCAAGTGCTTTTGGGCATATACTCTTGGGCATACACTCAAAGTAGTTCTATTAGTCAAGGTCCTCTACAAAAGCTGCTTCCTTGCATTCTTCTGCCTTCTCTTGCTCTTACAATTTTTCCACTTTTTGTTCCACAATGATTCCTGGATCTTGGAAGGAGAAAGTGTCGTTTAGGTGTCTGATTTAGGGTTGACCATTTTGCAGTCTCTTATTCTCTGGAGCTTGAAGAGTTGCATGTCTATATTAATCTCCATTTACTTCAGAAAGCAGCTTCTTCAGTGAGGGTTGAAAGATGCACTAATTTATGGGTGCAACAATAAGTCTTTAAGAGTCCGTTTAGTGCTGTGTCCATTTATCAGAATGGTAGTGGAACCCCCCGGGCCTGCAACCTATCTAGCCACTGGTTCTTGTCCCCAACACTGAGAATTATCTATTCAACTGTTAGCCCACAATACTCATTAGCCACTAGCCCAGTTTTTGTTTTACTTTTGCAATGCTTTGTATACTCTAGACATGAATCTTCTGTCTGCTGTATAGTTAAAATGTCAATGATATTTCACATAATGTATGATGATTTTTCTGATAATTGTTTATTTTGGAGTGTAGAAGCTTTTAACTTTATTTAATCTCATTTTTCAGTTGCTGGGAATACATCCTGTACTAGAGAAGCCTTTTCAGAAAGTCCCTGACTATGCCTTTATCTTGAAGTGTTTTATTTATTTTTGTAGTAGTTTCAGATGTTATATTTGATCCATTTTGAATCAATTTTTGTGCAGGGTAAGAGATATGGGCCAAATTTCATTCTGCAAGTGAATATCCAGTTATATTCGGTACCATTTGTTTAGGGTTATTTTTTCCCAATGATTTTTATTTTGGTTTTGTTTTCATTCAAAGTTTTATACAATAGAATTTGATGGTATTTGGATCTGCTCCTCTGCCCCACCTCCGTTGATTGTTCCTTCCCCAATTTAATGTACTGTATTAATTCTAATATATATAATAAAGCCTATAGAGTCTAGTGCATGTCTGCAAACCTCCTCCTGTGTGGGTCCATCCACTGCAGCCTGGTTAACCTAACAAGAGTCCCATCCTTGAAAAACACTGTCTCCCCTGTTCCCATAAGCCACCTGTTGACAAAATTTCCTTAGGTTGGATTGGGGTTTTATGGGGCTGGATAAATCCATTATGGCTGAGTATAAGAGAGCTGGCTTCTTTCCCCAATAACCTAGAAGGTCTGTTCCACCCTGAAAACCTAGAAAGCAGACAGGAGATGGAAGGCACTCCCACTCACCATACTGAGCATCAGGCACCTGCAGCCCAACCCCCAGGGGAGCATAGTTGAAAAGTAGCATTCCTAAAGCTTATTCCTCCTGAAGCATGTCTGCCCTCTCCTCTGGAGGCAAACTGCACAAGCCATAAGCTATGGTTTCCTGCCATAAAGACTTAGCCCTTGCAGAAGCACATAGGCTTCTCCTCTGTCCCACCCACCTTCCAGTCAAGGTCAAAGAACCCACCAAGACAACTATATAAGTGCTGTGTTGGTTTGAATGAGAATGTCCCCCATAGGCTTTAAGTATGCAGACATTTTGTTTCCAGTTGGTGGCACTGTTCTTGGAGGTCTTAGAAGGTGTGGCCATGCTAGAGGAAGTACATCATTGGGGGCGGGTTTAGTGAGTTTAACAAGCCTCATGGTCTCCATTCTCTCTCTCTCTCTGTTTCCTGTGCTCATTGAGAGATGTGACCCTTGGCTTGCTGCTCCAGCCCCAGCCACCATGCTCCCGCCACAATGGACTCTGATTCCCAGGAACCGTCAATCGTAAGCTCAAATAAACTCTTCCTTTTATAAGTTCCCTTGCTCATGGTGGTTTTATCACAGCAGCAGAAAAGTGACTAATACAAGTGCTTAAAACCCCTGCAATAAATGAGTTTTGCTCGCTGATGCAACTCCCAGGTCTTTCTTCAGATCTGTTCAGGTTCATTTGCCATTCCAGGGACCATCCCCTGCTCCCTCCTGCTTCCCTCCTGCAGTCCTCAGCAGTTGCACTATAGCCAGGCAAGACTGTCATACCTAGGGCCTTGAGGCTGGTGACCTGGGAGCCAGGAACCTCACGACATGGAGGAAACCAACAGGGTTTCTTCCCCATGCCTGTGCTGGGATTTTGTCTTAGGACTTACATAGGACTTGTGCACGCTGCCACTGTGGCTGTGAGTTTATTTGAGTAACTGCCCAGCTGTCTGGAAGACTCTGTTTCCTTGTGCTCATCCACCGCCTCTGTGTTTCACAGTCTTTCTGCCTCCTTTTCCACAATGATCAATGTCTCTTGGGAAGTAGAAGTTTGGTATAGGCTTTCTATTCAGGGATAAGCACTCTGAAGCTGCTTATTCTGTGAGTTTCTATGTTAATCACCACCTGCAAACTTCTCTAGTGAGAGTTGAGAGAAGCATTAATGAGTATAACAATAAGTCATTAGGAGTCAGTTTAAAACAATAGCTGTTTAGTAGAAAACTAGCATTAGGCTTTCCCATATGTCTTGTGAGCTGTCTAGCCTCAGGTTCCTGACCCTGATAATCAATGGCAGTTATGAACTTCATCCCATGAAGCAGACCTTAAATCCAATCAGAGACTGGGGGACTACTCCAAAATATGCATGGCACTATTGGATGGGTAGTCAAATCTTTCTTGGCAAGTCGGAGTTCATGAGCCTTTGAGAGTATTATTTTTAATCCCCCCGCCCCAATTTGTCTTCCTAGGAATTTTCTCGGGTAAGCTATAAACTCAATTGAGGCACAAAATCAAGTATGATTCAGCCAAGAAGCTCTGGCCTCTGTCTCCTCTTCCTCCAATTGTACTTAATTGGATTGTTTCTTCACTACTACATTTTGGAAAATCTTAGGTTCTAGGGGTTGTAGATGCAATCTATTTTTGGAGATGTTCATAAAACAAAGGCTTATCTCGGAAGGAATGGACAAAAAAAGATGTGTTTGATGCATCCTTTGAGCCCTTTTTATAGATGGGACAACTGACTCTCAGTGGATTTAAATGTCTTACTCAAGGTCAGACAGCTAGCTAGCATAAACATGGCCTGAAAATCCGCCTTCTGTCTCCTCTGATCTAGGCTTCTTTCCTGGCTCATAATTGTCTTAGTCAGCTCTGTGCCACTATAAGAGAATACCTGATACTGGGTAATATGTAAAGGAAAGAGGTTTATATGGATCACTGTTCTGGTGGCTGTGATGTCTGAACACCATGGTGCTGGTTCTGGGAAGAGGAGCCATGGCTGGTTGTGTTACAACATGACAGAAAGCCCACTGGACCTTTGCAGAAGAGGCATCCATGCGAACAAGGATGGGGGGCATGTAGAGGGAGAAGCCAGGCTTGTGCATTCTTTCACACCCCCTTCTGCTCCCTCAGGGCCCTGTCCACCTGCCCAATCCTGAGACAGCAGTCATCAGTCCACCCATGAGGGTGTATCTGCCAGTCTCCCTCTCCCAGGCCAACTCTGATAGTTTCCACATCTCAGTGTGGCCATACTGGAGATGGAACTTCCAGCCTGTGAACCTTTGCGTGGCAAGCCACATCCAAAGCACGGAGAAATACGTCCGCAGAACTGTCACTTCTAAGCGCTGTGTTTTACAAAAAGCAATTCTATGGATCAGGAATCCTTCACTGAAGAGGTTGGATTGGGGGAAGCCAGGAACCGTAGATTTATTCTGCCCACAAGATACTCACAGGTTACTCACAGACACTGACACACATTCACAAACACACACACACACACACACATACACTCAGAACACACACTGCAAGCTGCTTGCTCATGTGCAAACATCCCCACATGTAAACAAAGAAAAGCATTGAGTTTGCCTTTAGGGGACATTTTTTTATAAATCATCACAAGTTTAATAAGTTGTCCAAATATTTGGTCAACAATACATCTCTATTTTTCAAAATGGGCTAAGTCAAAGATCAGAGCTATCTGTGTGAACTAGCCAAATATTATCCAGGAACTGGGCTCAGGAGGGTAGAGAGACCAAAGCTTCTCTCAGCTTTTACCACCTCCAGATTCTTATGGGGAAGCAGCCATTGTGGTTACCATTCCAAGTAAACCATTCATTAGCGGGTGTGTGAGCCAAGTGGGCCGTGCAAATCACAGTGGTGTGAAGGAAGGAGCATGGGTCATGGCACCACACAGAGCTGTTTGAATTCGTCTGAGTCAGACTCTCTCTGGGGATCTTTAATGGTATGTTCATGCTTTCTAGGCCTCAGTTTCTTCCCCGGTAAAATAGTAAATTCCCCCTGGAATTGTAAATTGAGCTGACAAGCTATTTGAGAATTAAAGAAGCTGTCACACATAATTACATCTGGCAGAGCACAGAAACTCAGTGCATCAGCTTTGCTCGTCTTTCCTAGGGAATCCCACATGTTCTCCCTCTGGTGCTGGAACGCCATGAAAATTTGGATCCTCCAGTTACAGCACCTGAGGGGAGGAGCTGGGTGCAGGTGAGTTGTTTTGGGGATTCCCCCAAGAAGCAGAAATGAAGGGAGAGGGAAGCCACACGGGTTGGGTGGGGAAGAGGAAGCAGAAGGCCGTGTGACGGAGGAAGGCAGGTGGACACCATGGCTTCTTGATTTTGTTGGGCATCTCGGCTATCAAGGGTTCATTTTTTTGCATCTTATTGGATTTTTGAGACTTTCAGACAATATAGTTTGATGGCATTTAGATCTGCCCTCTCTCTGCACCTTCCCCCACTGTGCCCTGCCCAATTCAATGAACTCTCATATACACGATAGCTTACAGAGTATGATCTGTGTTCCCCAGTGTCCAGTGTGGACCCATTCACTGGGCCCACCAAGAGTCCCAATGCTTTAAGACACTGCCTCCCTCCATCCCAGCAGCCATCAATGGCTGAAAGTTCCTTAGATTGGGTTGGGAGTTCTTCCCCTTTCCCATGTCTATGGTGGGATTCTGTCTGGTTTGATGCTGCCTAGGACCCGGGCATGCTGTAACCATCACTGTGAGTTCATGTGAATAAAGACCAGCTGTGTGGAAGACTCTGCTTGATTGTGGCCACCCGTCCATTCTGGCTATTAAAACCTTTCTACCTCCTGTTCCACAATGATTCCTGTGCCTTGGGAGGCAGAGATTTGAAATAGACGTGCTATTCAGATATAAGCACTCTGTGGTCTTGTTCTCTGCACATTGGCTGATTGTGGGTCTCGGTATTAATTACCATCTGCTGCCTAATGAATCTTCTCTAGTGAGTGTTAAGATATGGATTCATCCTAAGTGTAGAGGTTAATGCACTTAATTTAGGGTTAAGTGCATTTGACCAGTTCTGGAATTCTGTAATAGTCTCCGTCCCAGCAAATCAGCTGCTCTCAAACAGGCCCAGAGAGACAGCTAAGGCCTAAGAAGAGGGGATGGGAACAGAATGGGCAGGCCCTGCTAGCCAGCAGGGAAGGCCTGACTGAACCCAGAACAGTGAGCTAGGGTACTTTTAAGTTGCCCCTCTGAGAATCAGAGGCTGAGTCCTTGCTCATTGCCGGAACACCACCCCAGGATGCCATCTGCCTTCTCCCTTTCACACACAAACACACACCCAGTTCTATGCACAGAAAACAGGGATTATAAAGGAAAAGCACTTTTCAGTCCAGTTGCTGCCACAACTGTTCACTCTGCTGTGGCTGGTTATCAGCCAGGGAGGTCTGACATAGGTACTCAGATTGTCTGCTACATGATACTGAAGACAGAATTCATGTGAGGTGTCTAGAGTCCCCAGTTCCTACCAGGCTGGGATCTGTATTCCAGTTCTTTTGTATCTTGTGTGGGTGATGTCATCTCTCATGCTCAATACCCTCATTCATAACCTGGGAGGGGTTAGTGTAATGAGATAACAGACAAGTCTACAACCCTCTGAGACTTCAAAGATGCTGCTGCTGTTCTTGTCCTTCAGTCACCATAGTTCCCACAGTGATGGGAGGGGGGGCTCTGTTGGTGAACTCTCCTCCAGGGCTTGTCCTCAAGCCCAGAGCTACCTTGGTACAGCCTCTTCTAAGTCTTTGCTGCATAATGTGTGGTCTGCTCAGAATCTGTATTACCCAGTGGCTGGTTAAAAGTGCAAATTCCCCAGCAGGGTCAGCTACTCAGTTTAACAAGATCCTTCATATGCTGATCTTGTGCATCAAGCTGAATCTCACCTTATCCAGGGGGTGTTAGTGGGAAGTTTTCACACTCTGTCCTGCTGTTCAGAATGAGCTTTTGCCTGCTCACGCCTCTGCCCTGAGACAACAGAGGCATGGTGTGTGTTCACAGCTTCCCTGAAGCCTGGTAGAGGCAATAAATCTCTCAGTGCTCTGACAGTTGCATAATGTTCTCTCTCTCTCTCTCTCTCTCTCTCTCTCTCTCTCTCTCTCTCTCTCTCCCTCCCTCCCTCCCTCTCCCTCTCCCTCTCCCTCTCTCTTTCTCTCTTTTAACTATGTTTTTATTGATTTTTTGTTCATTTCATACAATACATCTTAATCATCTTTATATCCCCCCCATCTGAACCCTACACAGCTCCCCACTGGATTTCATGCATTCTGTCATATGCGTTAAGGCCTATCAAGTCAAGTTGGTGTCCCCTGATGTCCCTTAGTCTGAGTTCATCAACTGGAGCCTGGTCTGCCTATCTAGCATCATTCCCTTAAAAAAGACCGACTCTCCCTTACCCAGAAGCTATAAGGTTGGGGTCTCTTGCTCATTTCCCTGGCTCTGTGCTGACAGAGTCCTTCAGCTCTCTATTCCCCGCTCCCCTATGCTCCGCTAGCCTTAGAGGTGTAGAGGCTCCATTGCAGATGTGCCACTTAGAGCTGGGCATTTCACAGAGGTGTCCCTGGATGGGACTCCTATATTAACCTCTGCTACCCAGGGCTCAGAGACCGTTGAGGAAGAAGGGGTGGAAAGAGTGTGTTTTTATCTGATTGAGGTTGCATGGGTTGGAGAGATGGCTCAGCAATTAAGAGCACTGGTTACTCTTGCAGAGGACCTGGGTTTGGTTCCCAGCACCCACACGGCAGCTAACATTTGTTCATAATTCCAGTTCCAGGGAATCCAATGCCCTTTTCTGACCTCCACGGACATTCTATGACATGGGTGCACTTATATACAGGCAGGCAATATACTCATACACTTCTTCAGCTAAGGTTGGGGCTTCTTACCCACTTTCCCAGCTCTGTGCTGGGTTTTTGTCTGGTTTGAATTTGCATCAGTCTTGTGCATGCTGTCACCATTGATGTAAGTTCATGTGAACAAGTTCCCAGCTGCCTGAAAATTCTTTCTGTATGGTCATCCACCACACCCTGGGCTCTTACACTCTTTCCACCGCTGCTTCCTCAATGGGTAGCAGAGGTTAATATAGGAGTCCTATCCAGTTGTACGTCTGTGAAATGCCCAGCCTTAAGTGACACATCAAAATGGAACCTCCACACCTCTAAGGGGTAGTGGAACGTAGTGCAACAGGAGACAGGGAAGATTAAGGATGCTCTCAACTCTGACCAGTGAAGGTTCCTCATACAACAAATAGGTGATTAACACAGAAAGCCAAAACTGGCCAAAACTGGCCAAAAAAGGTGCAGAGAATAAAAGACTTCACAACTCATCTCTTGATTCTGTGTATCTCAGGGACATCAGGGACACTGGCTCTGCTCCAGGCAGACTCAGTTTGTGACCCCAGATTCCTCGAGCAGTGGCCATCTTATTCTGAAGGTTTTAATATCCACAAGCTTCCTCACATGTGTCTTCTTGGGCCTAGGCCCTCTGCCTTGGGAATTCTGACTTCCGTATCACAGCACCCCTAGAAGCACATGATCCTAGGAAGGCTTAGCACCTGGATGCTGAAAAGGACTGATGTGGCCCTCAGCACGTTCTCGCCAGACCCTTTGTGGGAAATTCCTACTGCTTTCACTGTGTCCTTCATGGAACATACAAAGCCCCTCGCTGGCTTTGATGTTCTTCACCTTTCCCATGATAGTGTGTGGAATTTCTGGAACATTTGTGCCATTTAATTTTTCACTAAGCAGTTCCACAAGGTCTGTATGAGCCTTTTTACTTGTTGCTATTATCAAAATACCTGACAGCAACAACCTCAGGGAGGAAGGGTTGACTTTGGCTCTTTGCTCGGCAATTGCTGCTGCTCGGACTGTGTGGCACAGAACTCCCTGCTCTTCCTCAGCTTATGCATGATTCTGTCTCCATAAGATGAATAATAATGATGAGAAGGGCAAGTGCTTGTGCAGTCCTGGCAGCAGAGTGCAGGGATTCCTAACCCCTTACATTGATTAGCTCACTAAATCCTCATGACCGTCTGATGGAGCGGGGCCGTTATCCCGTTCTACAGCTGTGGAAACTCTGGAATGCTTGGTGCTGGAAAATGTGTTTTATTATTGTCTTCCTTTTTAGTTCAGAGTGGTGGTAAGAAAACGATTTCTAGTGGAAAGACAGTTACTCACAGTTCCTAAGAGAAGGGACATCAAGTGCTGTGGGCAGGGGTCACCCAAGGAAGCATCAGAGTGTGTCAGTGGGTAGTGGGGAGGAAGAGCCTTTTCTGTGGTTTCTACAGGAGGGCCTGGTCAAGGAGACTTGGGCTTGGCAGCAGACACGGTCCTCGGCTGCCTGGTGCCTGCCCCGCATGACAGGAGTGGACTACCGCTGCCTGAGAGTGAGAGAGGACAGGAAGTGCTGGGATCTGGACTCTGGGTGGACTCATGTGTTGGAACTGGTTGACTCTGGATGGCGGTCTTTCTCGTGTAGTTTCCCACCTCCACCTGTGTTTCCCTCTCTGTGGTTTTAGTTGCTTGTAGTCAGCTGTGGTTCAAAACTATTCAACTCAAGCTGCGAATGAAGGAACACCTGGAGAAGTTTGCAGCTATTGATGGGCTGGCACAGAATTTCTAAAGGCCAGAATGCTTTTGAACATGGAAGGATTTGCTGTCTTAGGTTTTTAGAATGGGACACTCCTGCACTGAAGAATAAATTTAGTTCTTTCATCAGTGATTGGAACATCCCGAGTACCAGAATATAGTCCTCACGGTCCATGTTAGCTATTGGGATGCTTTGATAAAGACTGGCAGAAATCAGATATTAGCAAAAATGAAGCACAACTGAGTTTCACTGGAGTGTATGTACATATTTTCCTCTGCCACTTGCCATCTGGAACACTCTTTGGCAAACAGCTCAGCTACTCTGAGTCATTTGGTAGGGGTGTACTATCTCCTTATTGGAATGCTATGCCTCTTTTGTTTACCTTATCAACTTGCTTGATCAGCAAAACACATCCGAGGTGATGCCTTGGGTTTCCATGGCTAGGTCATTGGATGTTTTGCCCCTTTGCCCTGACCTTTTTGGGACTCTGGACTGTGTGTATGTACCCACAGAATATTCTCTTAACCATCCCCAATGGGCCTTTTCTTCTGGTTGTCCATGCCAAGACTCGACATATGAGCAAAGAAATTGCTGATTCAGCACAGCCAGAACATGTCAGAGACATCACACCTTAGTCCATGCTATGGAGTAAGCATTGCTCAGCTAGGGGTGAACGGGCGTCCATCAGTGCAAACAGAATTGACCCTGCAAGTCACCAAGAATTTTTCCAAATGATGCTTATTTTCTAAAAATTATTAGCAATGCATTATCATTGCAGAATTTTTTGGAAGTCACGTATAGTTTCCACTTCTAGAAAAAAATCCTGGGAAGTCCAGGAGAAAGAGCAGAAGTGGGGATAGGGAAGTGCCCCCAGGTGTGTGGCAAAGGAACCACGGTCAGAACAGCAGCTATGAGGGCAGAAGGTGACTGGCAAGCTCGCTGTGCAGCTGAGCCATGAGTAGACACACTCTAGAGGAGCCAGCATTTCTTTGGCCCTGTCCTTCTGTGGACTCTTCTGGAGGTTGGACATACCTGTTGCAGGTGACTGCAGATGTTGATAAGAGGAAGTGCACTCTGATTCAGGCAACAGAGACAGAGCTAAGACAAAAGAGCGAGGTTAGAAAGGGGAAAAACATGTGGCTGGAGAGATGGCCTCGTGGTTAAGAGCACTGACTTCTCTTGCAGAGGACCCGGGTTTGATCCCCAGCACCCACATGGTGGCTAAGAACCATCTTTAACTCCAGTTCCAGGGGAATCCGAGACCCTCTTCTGACTTCCGCGGCATTGCACCACACGGGTGCACAAACCTACATGCAGACAGTACATTCATACACATACAAAATTAAAAAAAAGGGGGGAAAAACAGAAGAGAGCAAAGTTGATGAGCTGATATGGCTTCTGGCGCAGCCCATCAATAACTGGATGGCTCTAAGTGGGGGAGGCAGAAAGGTGGCTGGTTTTCTGACATGTGCAGCAGTGGGGACCAGCGTGCTCCCTGGAAGGCAGACTTCCTAACTGAAGCTGGATTTATAGGAGACATGCTTGGGGAGACAAAGCTGGCTGGCCAAACCGGGGCAGAGACTCACTGAGGATACCCCATACCCCTTTCCAGTTCTGCTACAGCCGGGACAGCGTTTGGCTCTGCTCCTGTGGCATCACAGTGGGTCTGAAACCTGTTCCCTCTGCAGATCAGGAATGCCAGGTGTGTGAGTGCTCTGTAACCTGCAGCAGGAGTGAACGTGGGCTTGCCATAGCTCTTTCTTTCCCTACCTCCCTTCGTCCCTTGTCCCTTTTCCTTCATCCTTCCTTCCTTCCCTCTACCTCCATCCCCCTCTTTCCTTTCACCTTTTTCATTAATTATCCATCACACATTCACTGCAAAGCATGAACATTTACTCTAGTGTTCTGGGGTCCTCAGTTACCTCACAGAACCGACTAGTACTTGACTATTTCTGGAGCATCTTCTATTCATTCAGTACCTCAAATTCCCTGGGGAATCCTGTAGTGGTTCAGATATGGTTCTTGTTTCAGAGATCTCTGTCTGATGCTTGAAACAGGCATACAAACCTGAAATGACAGTTGTCTGAGGTAAGTGCTGGGAACAAGATTCGCACCCCCCCCAGAACCTCATTTTCCCACCATGTAAACACATGATTCATTTCTCCATTCAACCCCAGCTCAGACTCCCCTGTGTACCATACTTTCAAAATGAAAAGTTAGAACAAGCTGTGCTGGGCTTGTGTTCATGCCCAAACAGAGAACTCGTGTTCCACATTGTCTGCCTTCCAGAATCCTTTATTATGAGGGGAAAATGTCTCTAAAAGTTTCTGTTTTAATGTTTAACATCCTATGAAGTTATAACAGCCTCTGCACAAAAGTTTCATTGGAAATTTCAGAATTCTCATGGCAATGTATCAAAGGGTGCTTCCCAGCTATGTTCAGTGTCTTATAAGATTGAATAATAAATAACTTTGAGATAGGTGGTAAATATTTATAGGATATAGTAAAAGTTTGATTCACTCATAAAAGAGTTTGAGGAAGAGAAAATTAAAAAGTATTGACATATGCATAAGAGAGAAATAAAATAAACATTAAGGGAATCAAATGAAATGTTAATAGTGTTTTTTTCTGGAAGTGGAAATTATATGTGAAATTTATTTTCTTTTACATATTTTTATGTGACTTCCAAAAAATTCTGCAATGATAACGCATTACTAATATTGTTTAGAAAATAAGCATCATTTGGAAAAATTCTTGGTGACTTGCAGGGTCAATTCTGTTGGCAGTGATGAACTCCTATTCATCCCCAGCTTTCTTGGGGGGAGAGGATTCAGAATTGCCTGTTGTAGAGCATTTTTTATTTTAAATGCATTATTTTTATTTTATTGCATAATTTTTTGCATAATTTTAATGCATAATTTTTTATTTTAAAGCATTATTTATTTAAAATGAAAACTGGAATAATTTCATTATGAGGACTCCTAAGTGGCCAGTGACACCCTGCCCTGTGACAGGTGACCTAAGGGTGCTGAAATGCCAGCTTTCTAGACAGGAAGCTTGCCAGAGTGCTTTCACCAGCACTTTGCAAGTCCATTCGTAAGACAAGGAGCTGGAAGTGAGTTCCTGCTCATCGCACATCATAGCAACACAGATCCAGGACATCATCCATGCTAAGCTCTGTTCTGGACTTCTCACACACTAATTAATTTTATTTTATTTTATTCTAGTCTTTTTTTATTTTTATTTTATTTTATTTTATTTTTTTTTTTGAGACAGGATCTCCTTGTAGCCCCAACTGTCCTGGAACTCACTCTGTAGACCACGCTGGCCTTGAACTCACAGAGATCCGCCTGCCTCTGCCTCCCAAGTGCTGGGATTAAAGGCCTGTGCTACCACACCCAGCACTAATTAGGTCAGCAAGCCAAGAGAAAGTTTTAGAAAAACTGGGACCATAAAATTCTAATACTCTGGACACAATTGTCAATCTGTGAAAAGAGTATCATGCAGTCCTTTGCATTCAGCTCATCTCAGGAGTCATGCAGAGGGTGAGTGGGATTACATAGGTGAGCTCAGCTCCCCTGATACTTCATTCATTCATTCATTCATTCAGCTAACATCGTCATGTACTTAGCTTAATTAATACTTATTTTATTTGATACTGAGAAGTAAATCTATGAGCATGCTAGACCAGGTTTTTACCACTGAGGTATGCTTCAAGCCATCCTAGATTTTTTTTTAAATGTATTTTTTTAATGTGTATGTGCATTTTGCCTGAGTGTATGTATGTGCACCACGTGTGAGTCTGGTGCCTGTAGAGGCCAGAAGAAGGTATCAGGTTTCCTGGAACAGGAGTTACAGGCAGTTGTGCTCTACCATGTTGGTGCTGGGAACTGAACCTGGATCCTTTGCAAGGTCACCAAGTGTTCTTAACTGCTGAAACATCCCTCTAGTCCTGCCATCTTAATTTTATTATTTATTTATTTATTTATTTATTTATTTATTTATTTATTATTTTCTTGGTCTTTTTGAGACAGGGTCTCCCTGTAGCCCCAGCTGGCCTCAAACTCCTATGTAGATCAGGCTGGCCTTGAACTTCCAGAAATCTGCCTGCCTCTGCCTCCCAAGTGCTGGGATTAAAGGTATATTCCACCATGCCTGGCCCCTGCCATCTTAATTTTAAAGATGGGGAGAGAGGTCATATTCTCTGCCTGGGATCCTCTCTCCAGGCACTGGCTCTTATACTCCAAGGGATCCTGAGGATTTTTGCAGGAAAATGTGCCTCAAGCAAGGCTAATCAGAAACATTTGGAAGCTATTTATTTAGGAAGCTATTTAGGCAAGAAGTACCCTCATTTCTAATTGCAAACTTATATATGAGATGCACTTTGTAAAGCTTTGTCTGGGAAGGCAAAATATTGCAGGTAGATGCAAGAGGGAAAAGAACACAGGGCCCCACTGAGGTGTAAATCCCCCTTCTCCGCAGATCCTGTAGCCTGTGTGCTAACAGTCAGCCTATGTGCTAACAGGATGCTGGGAACTAAGACGTTCACCTTACCATACTTGATCATGAATCTCAATTGTTAATTTGAGATCTGGAATCACCCGAGAGACAAGCCTCTCACCATACCTGGGAAGGATTATCTAGATTAAGGTCGGCTTCTGAAAAATGCTCCTGAGGAATTATCTTGATTAGGTTAATTGATGTGGAAGATCTGTCTGAGTGGGTGGTACTGTTCCCTGGGATGTAATAGATGAAGTGAGCTGCACACTGACGGTGGTTACTGTCTGACTCTTTTTTTTTTTTTTTACAGGAACCAGTTTATTGGACATTAGTTGCTAGGACAGGGAAACATCCAGCCTTGATTGAATTCTTCATGGATAGGAGCTGGGCAGGTGGTCATGTCCAGGAGCACAGTGCCCTCCACACTGTCCACGCTGTGCACACTGTGCACACTGTCCACACTGGCCATCCCTCAGTACTTTTGTAGTTGCTCCTGTTTGAGGTGCTTGTAAGAAATGTAGTAGCTTGCTGGGTGTGGTGGCACATGCCTTTAATCCCAGCACTCAGGAGGCAGAGGCAGGCAGATCTCTGTGAGTTCAAGGCCAGCCTGGTCTACAGAGTGAGCTCCAGGCCAGCTGGGACTAAAAGGGAGACCCTGTCTCAAAAATACCAGAAAAGAAAAGAAAAAAGAAAAGAAAAGAAAAGAAAAGAAATGCAGTAGCTGAAGAGCACATAGGCTTCCAGTATCATGTTGATGCCGGAGATGCTCCCTTTCCTCATGTTGGTGTATTCATCATAACCTCTCTGAAATGCTCCAGCAATGCCTTGGGGGTGGAATCCCACATCAGTATCCAGCAATGCCTTTGGGGTGAAATCCCGCATCAGTATCCAGCAATGCCTTGGGGGTGAAATCCCGCATCAGTATCCAGCAATGCCTTTGGGGTGAAATCCCGCATCAGTATCCAGCAATGCCTTGGGGGTGGAATCCCACATCAGTATCCAGCTCTGCAAATCCCGCATCAGTATCCAGCAATGCCTTTGGGGTGAAATCCTGCATCAGTATCCAGCAATGCCTTGGGGGTGGAATCCCACATCAGTATCCAGCTCTGCAAATCGCGCATCAGTATCCAGCAATGCCTTGGGGTGGAATCCCGCATCAGTATCCAGCAATGCCTTTGGGGTGAAATCCCGCATCAGTATCCAGCAATGCCTTGGGGGTGGAATCCCGCATCAGTATCCAGCAATGCCTTGGGGGTGGAATCCCGCATCAGTATCCAGCTCTGCAGCTCTCCCACTTTACCTTCCAGGAGTTTCTTCTTCAGTGGTACAAGGGACGCCATCTTGGAGTCCTGTGTCTTCAGACCCCACTCTCTGACTCTTGACTCCAGATACAATGTGACCAGCTGCCTGAAGCCCTCTGCCTTCACTTCCCTGCCTTGATGGGCTGTACCTTGAGCAAAATAAACCTTGAGTTGCTTTGTCAGGATGTTCCATCAGAGCAGCAGGAAGAGAAATGGACACCGTGCTGAATAAAAGCTGTTAGAAAGATACTGCAACACAACAAACTCTCTCCTCCACAGGTTCTCTGTCTAGAAAGTCAGCCAAGCACACCCACTAAATACTTCAAAATCAATTCTTCTGACTTGAAAATCTACATATTTTTGTTTCATAATTATTCCCTAGAGCACACAGTGTGACAGCTACTTATATCACATTTATGTTGCATTAGACGCTATAAGTAATCTAGAAATGATTTAAAATATGCCAACAGATACAGGTACGCTATAGGAAAACACTGCAAGTTTATGTAAAGAGCTTGAGCAGCCCCAGAATTCTTCATGATGGGACTTTTCCTACCCTAGTCCCTCTAGAATCATCTGTGGATAACAAGAGACAACTGTATTAGGACAGAGACGAATTCAACTTTCATTTTATATTCTTTTTTTCTGTATTTTTGGAAGAGCTTTGTAAAGGTTGTTAGAAGTTATGTTGTGGTACCTACCTTGGACACAAAATTTCTCAGTAATACTTGGACTTCAAGAGTTTAAGACATTCCCACCTCACATTGGTAGCTACCCTAGGCTATAGAATTTCAGTAGGGCATTGCTTTTTAACTGAATGTCTTTCCCTAACATTTATATGAAAATTAAATCCTCAGTGTGATGATATCCAGGGGTTTGGAATGGAAAGAGTGATTGGATCATGAAGGTGGAGCCCTCGTGAGTGGGACTAGTCCTAGGTTAGTGACCCCAGCGTGCTCCTCATGCCTTCCTCCACACGAGGAAGCCGACAGCCATCCGCAGTCCAGGAGACAGGCCTCAGGAGACGCATAACTGCTTGGTTTTGGACTTCCCAGCCACTAATACCACACATTTATTTTTCTAAAAAATAAGTTACCCAGTTCTATGGCATTTCTGTTATAGATGTCTTCACAGACTAATATAGGAACCGTCTCTGTCTGACCCAGTTGGACCGTGTGAGCTCTGCGGGCTTTGTTCTCAGCCTCGCTGACTCTCTGCACTTGTCTGCACTTCCCACTTCCCACCTTCACTTGGTATGGTGTTATTGTTAGCTGAATGTCTTTCATTGATTTGAGTCACATGTTTCTCTTCCCACCTCTCTCTGTGTGCATGGTGTGTGTGTGTGCGCACGCGCGTGTGTGTGTGTGTGTGTGTGTGTGTGTGTGTGTGTCTCCCAGTGAGCCAGGTAAGAAGACAAGCCTAAGTCCTAACTCCTAATTGTTCCCCAGCCCACTGCATCTCAACTGCCTGTTTCCTGAACGCAAGCAGCTCACAGATGAGCTGGTTCACAATCACCCATCCATGCCGTCTCCTTTGCCCTTTTTTGTAGTGGCTGGAGATGTGAAAATTTCATTTCTAAACTTTCCTTGCGTCCTTGCTGCGTTACTACCCAGTGCTGGATCCCAAAGTTTGACTGGACCTAGGTGCCCTAAAGTGCATCTACCTGTGAACCACAGAGCAAACTATTGAGAAAAACCATGTGTATGTTTGGTGTGCTTCTCTCTTCATGTAATGCTGACATTCTGCACACAGTGCACACACAGAAGTGGCCTTGTAGCCATGAGTAACCACGTGTAAACAAAGAAAGCCCAAGGCTGGGGGTGACAGAGCTGGGAGCCCTCTCAGTATCAGAGAGGCCTCATTCTGATCCTCACCACAGGGCTGTTTGGGTCGCTACCTAGACAAACCCTGCCTGCTCTCAGTACCGTGCTGCCTTTTGCCATGGTAGCAGTTGCTGTAGCCCTGATGTTCTTAGAAGGCACGAGGGAACTTCAGCAACAGGCAGAGCACGGAGAAAGGGCATCAGGAGGGCGCCGACTGGGTTTGGCCCAATGCCCTGGGTCAAAGGCTGACTGACAGTCCTAGCATCCATGATCTACAGAAGCCCAAGGAAGGAGAGGGATTGCTGAAGGATGCACAACTGAACACTAGCAAAATCAATACACCTTCTTCATGGTGTCCCAGTGTCCCTTCAGAAACACACTGTGCTGTGCTGTGCATACAGGAAGCAGTCATTACATGCTTAAATGATAGCAGTGAGAATGGACTGAGTGTTGCCTGATGGTGAAGCCTTCTTTCTTTTTCTCCAGGTGGGTATACTGTAATCAAACACATCCCAAGACACTTTATACAAATGCAACATCAGTTCTCTTTAGGTCCTGTGTAGTCCTGGGAGTTCTTGAACACCACCAGTTCTATTGATTCTTGGCCCAGCGCAAGTCCAGATGGGATGCGTCACTCTCTTAGGAAATGCCATTTGAGGAAAAAGATCAATACAGCTGATTACTCACATTAAAGGAATCCACACTCACCCACTGGGTGTCAGAAACAAATGACTACAGAGGCAATGTGGCTTGGTGGAAGAGTCACAGGCTCTCAGACAGCCCTTCTTTTAGGCGATCCTTCTATTATCATCATGCACTAATGCTATTAAGAACAGAGACAAGAATGATGTTAATTTAAACTCACTAAGTGGATGCTTTGTGAACTGCCTGAAAAGAAAGGGAGCAATATCCCTCAACCCCTGCTAGACAACTCTTGTTATGGAAACGACTATCCAACATTAGGATTTGTTGTAGAAGCTCTTAAGCAAGAAGACAAAAGATCACATGGCTATCTATATGTTTCAAAGAGCCATCAGACATGGTTAGGAGGTTTTCTGTGCACAGGGTGCTATTAGTTGAGCAGCATTTGATTTGGGAAAGTGTCCTCCTGGTAAGTAAGACCGGGGTTCTATCCATCTTCTCCCTGAGGATACCACCTCCTCCTCTTGGTTCCTCTCCAGAAGCTGACCTGGTCTGGTCTAGGAAGGGTCTTTATGCCTCGTCCATGAACAAGTAAGAGAATTCTGACTCTCCTAGGCCTGGAGAACATTGTGTTATCAATAGGGAATGTGCTGCAGGAGGATCGTTTATAAATAGACCCTTGCCATCTCAGTCCTGAGAGCTGAGGCTACTGCTATTGGTGGAACGTGGCTGTCCCTGTCATGAGGATAGAGACTGTGTCTGGATCCTTGATAGGGTCCAAAACATGGTCATACACAACACATGTTTATAGAAGGAAAGAGGGAAGTTGAAGGACAATGGGCAAGAACTGCAAGTTTAGAGGCAGTATTGATAACTGCAATGAAACTGAACTGGCGTAGATTGCCATTGTGTCCCTGCCGCCACCACTCATCAGTTACAAATCTGTGGCCATGTGATCTCCTTCCCAGAATGCTGCCACTTTGGAATTGGTTCTGAGTCACAAGAAGAACCAAAATAGATGTGACAAGTCCCCTCCCTATCCATTCCAGGTCCAAACAGAAGTGATCTTGTGTAATCATTCCTGTGAAGGCAAGAGTTGCTGTGATGCATATCTCAAGGCTGATAAAAGCTGGAGAGGAGAAGACTTTGAGTCAGACGAAGGTCAGATGCTGACTCTACAGCTTTCTGAAGTCTGTAACCAGAGATAGTCTGGTCACATGAAGTGGAAGCATGGAATTCTTCCAGCTGAGTACTTGGGAGGGGGAGAGTGGAGATCCCTCCCCAAGTCTAGGGATCTGAGTTGAGAGAGGAAAAGTGTTGCAGCCTCTTTGGTTGTATCCGAGGTGGCAAGGGAGCACAGCAGTGCCCAGGTGACAGGTCTGACCAGGCAGGACAGGAGAGTCCATGAGTCTTTCTTGTCCTCGCCCCTGGTTCACCACGTGTGTGTGTGTGTGTGTGTGTGTGTGTGTGTGTGTAGGAGTGAGAGGAAGGCGAGCAGGGGACATCATCAGACTTTATATTATTATCCTCTTGGTTGTCAGTTGGAGGGCGTGGGTTCCAGGAGATTCTAGGAGAACAGATGAGCACAGACTTTTCTGAACACCAGATTGAATGAATAAGACTTATCTGACACAGGGGCCGTCAAAGGGTCCAACGAGGATGTAGTTGGGACACAGACGAAACTTACCCACCAACATCCAAATGTCATTGGTAAACCCTGAAGGCTTAGCATTTGCTTTAAAGAATTTGGGGTTTAGGAATAGTGGGGTCTTGCTAAATATAGTAACCACAACAAAAAGCCCTCTTAAATGAAGGAGCAAATTCTAGGGTTTACTAATTCCCGTGATGTCAATATCAATTACAGCTTGCAAAATTCCTGAAAATTTAATGATCAGCTTTTATGACTCATGTGAGCAATCTCAAATACACCGTGGCGTGGGAAGGAACTCCTGTGTGTAACCAAGTTTAGACCTCCCACCCCCATGGCTGGGAAATTCTCAGATTTGTTGAGCTTCTGTAGGAGGCAGGAGAGGGGCCACCAGTAGTAAAAAGAACAATCCATCAGTCAAGGAAGGCTGGTAAAAAACAACAACAACAACAACAACAACAACAAAAACGCTGTGTTTGTTGCAGGTGAAATTTCCATAAAGAAGTCCAGAACAGCTTCAAGATTAGCCCTCCCTGGGGGCAGTGTTATATTAAAATGGTCACAGCCACTCAGGACTTGGAGCTGTTGAACAGGAAGGGGCAGGCAGAGTCAGCAGAGGACTGTGGGTGGGAAGCAGTGTTCCCCAGCTCTCTGGATCTCTGGCACAGCTCACATGGACACACATTGGGGGAAGCAGTGTTCCCCAGCTCTCTGGATCTCTGGCCCAGCTCACACGGACACACACTGGCTTGCCTTTGCTCTGAGCCTTCATGTTGGGGACCTCTGCTTAGCCAACAGCCTCAAAGAGAGTTGTGCATCTCTCTCCAGAGTTAAGTACAGCTAGGCTTACCAAGTATTATAAAAATTTAACCTTGGTGATGGAGAGATGGCTCAGCAGTTAAGAGCACTGCCTGCTCTTGCAGAAGACTGGGGTTTGGGTTTGAATCACGGCACCCACATGGCAACTACAACCATTAGTTACTTTAGTTCCAAGGAATCTGATGTCTTCTTTTGACCTCTGTGGGAATTGTACAACATGAGTGCACTTCTGTGCATTCAGGCAATACACTCATACACATAAAACAAAAATAAAACAATAGATAAAACATTAAAATTTAACTTGTCTTGGTGGTACACGTCTTTTATTCCAGCACTTGGGAGGCAAAAAAGCAAGCAGATCCTGAGTTAGAAGCCAGCTAGTCTATATAGTGAGTCCCAGACCAGTCAGGGCTACACAGTGCAAACTCGATTTCAAAAGAAAATTCAGCTTCTTAAGTCTGGGGTTTTCTGTTCCGGAATGAGCCCATGGTGGCAGCAGGTCATGTCTGGTCTGTTCTGCTTTGCTCTGGAGAATCTGGGGTGTGGAGTTAAAGCAAAGATGATGATACTCAGGTTATGCCCGACACACAAACCTCCCTGTGGTTGTCATTTACAGGCACATAATTTCTGCAGCATCTGAGAACTTGCTAGGCTAACACCAGCCTTCAGATGAGGTATGACCTTGGTTCCTTCATGTGCTTGACATAAGTACAGGCCATGTTTAGAACCACCTGCCAGGTGCTATAGAGTTTAAGCCAGTTAACTACTCAGGGTGCTTGGAATTGGATGTCATTACTCAGTCTTAGGGTGGGAAACTGAGAGCTCAATAAACCCAGAGTAGTGCTGGGATTAATCAAGGAATTCCTTGCTCTAGGGCCCAGAGCTTGCTCCCCAGAGCCTCGAGCAACCTTAGGCAGCTGCAGGGCACCTTCTGGAAGAAGCTTTCCTTTTCCAGGCACAACGGGGTTGAAGAGTGTAATAGAGGCTCCTGGACTTCATGTTGTTTGTACACACTTGGAATGCAGCCCACATTTAGCCTCTGAGCAGTTTAATACTCCTGAGCAATCTGTTTGGCCTTTCTGAACCCCTGCACCCTCATTTGTGAAATGCAGTGAAAACCGGGGTCACCTCGTATAGAGGCCACGAGGCTTGTGGGGCATCAAGCAAATGAAGCTCTTAGCAAGAAGCTGAGCTACCAGTAACTCCTCTGTCAATATACCATGCTTCCTGGGATGATGGCCAGTCTCGCAGTAGGATGCTGAAGGGCCAGATGTGGTGTCAGACTCTATCAGCTCTGCTAGCAAATGAGAGAACTAGAAGCCCAGGCTGGTGTGGACTATAAAGAAGCTTGACTCTTTCAAGTTCACACTGTGTCAGGGCCCCAGGCTGGGTGAGACCATGTCTCCTAGCTTGTCACTCTTGCCTCTCCCCCTCTTTCTGTGGTTACATTATACTTAATGTCCCCACTTGCCTCTGCAGCCCCTTCCCAAAATTTCCAGAAGGGGCCACCAGTGTTTTAAGAACCCATCTATTGTATATTTCTTTCTTTTTTTTTTTTAATTTATTTCTGTATGTGTATCAATGTACTATCTGCATGCAGGTCTGTGCACCCGTGTCGTGCAATGCCACGGTCAGAAGAGGGTCTCAGATTCCCCTGGAGCTGGAGTTCTCCTGGAATTGGAGTTTCAGACGGCTCTCGGCCGCCATGTGGGTGCTGGGGATCGAACCCGCGTCCTCTGTAAGAGCGGTCGGCACTCTTAACCGCTAGGCCATCTCTCCAGCTTCATATCTCTGCCTCCTTCCTGAGTACAAGCTCTGTAGGCCACAAAGCACAGTTCTTGATGCTAGCTATATCCCAGCACCCAGCATGTTGCCTGACATAGCATGAGGACTTGATGCAATTTTAATTAACTAATTAATTAATCATCTATTTATCTGGCATAGCATGGGTTCAGAAGTCAGAGGACAACTTTGGTGCTCTCCTTCTGCCATGTGGATTTGGTCGTCAGGCTTGGGGGCGCCCCTGACCTGGTGCATGTTTATATGACAGATACACATGATGGCAACGTAAACAGATCGTGGAGCATAGCGCGGGCCTTTAGGCAAGGTAGATTTAGGGACAGGAGAGAATCTAGGAGTGAGAAAGAGCAGGATGGAGACTGGAGGAGGATGCGGGGGGCCGCAGGCGGTGCTGAGGCTGGCGTGGCCCTCTGAGCAGGTGGTACCATCTTTCATGAGCTGCTTTTCTCTTGTCAACAAGTTCTCTTGGGTTAACACAGCATGGTGAGTGGTAGTTGTGGGCAGGAGCCCAGGCTTGGGTGAGGGAAGTGGAGAAACAGAAATGACCTCCTGGGCAGGATGATCTGTCAGACAGAGGAAACCTGGGGGGCGGCACTGGAGCCATGGACTGAACGAAGGTCAGGAGAGACTCTTAGATAAGGGTCTTCTGTGTTGAATTTTAGGGTGTCTTGATATCCTCATTTTCAGAAATGACTTAGACTCAGGCTTGCTCAGGGTCCAGAACTGGCAGGCTCAAGGCTCCCTGCTGTGAACACTCAGCTCTGCCCAGCAAGGTTATGTCTGTTTTGGATCAGTCCATCACACAGAAAGTCTGCCCTGAGTTCTTGGCACGATGCTGGTAATGAGAATGAGCATCATAGGTTTAGAGGCAAAGGGCTTTGAGGCGGGTCAACTCTAAACTATACCAACTCTGAACAGTATTTCACGTGTCTGGAGTTTGACTCTAATTTGCTAAGGTGACAAAATACAACTACATGTACATTTTTCATGAGGAATGTCTTAGTCCAGCACAGTCTCTGTTGCTACTGCTGTGATTATTATTTGGGGTTTTATTTTTATTTAGGTCTACTTATTTTTAATATATTTAAATTTCATATATATTTAATATACATATATATGTTTAGCCTGCATATAAGTAAATGTACCAGGTGTGCAAAATGTCTGTTGAGGCTAGAAGAGGGTGTTGGATCCCCTGGAACTGGAGTTATGGATGGTCCTTAACTCACAATATGAGTGCTAGGAACCTAACTTGATCCTTTGAGATGGCAGCCAGGGTTCTTAATTGCTAAGCCATCTCTCCAGCCTCTGTTTACTAATGTTTTAAGAGAGGGTCTTACTGTGTGTATTCCTGTCTGGCCTCAGAACTGTGCCTGCCAAGAATTTAGTTTTAACTATGATGTTCCTATGTCCATGTCTCACAGACAGCAGTAGTCTGGGCAGGTCTACACCTAGCTGGTGCCATTTGCATCTTTTCGCTTCTCAATTTGTATGGCAGAGACTGGCTATGAGACCTCTTCTCTGTGAGACTTGGTGAAGCAATCAGCCCTGGTGGTCTGGCTTGCCTTATGCCTAGGCTTTGCCTCTCTCAGCAGCACTGGATGCTCAGTCCCCAGAAAACTCTAAGGCCCCAGCAACATGATTCCACAGCAGCTCATGGTTAGTAGTAGGGAAAGATTCATCAGCTCTGAGGAGGTAGCTTAAAGCAGAAACAGGTCTGACCCCACTGTACCCAGGATTTTCTGATGGGCACTGGCTGTGACCAGGTCTTGGAGAACCTTTGGATGGGGTCAGAGGGCATTGCCAACTCAGGAGCTAGAACAGTCTGAAAACTGGCTAAGTGAACTGGTCAAGGTATGTCAACAGCCTCCAGTTCCTTCCCATACATGCTTTTGGGAGCAAAGGCATCATCACCTTAGTGTGAGCCTGCCACATTTCTTCTCTTAGTATTACAGTTTCAACTGGGAATCATAGCTTCCTCCGAGGTTGGTATGGGTGCTGCCCCCATGTGATGAGCAGGACTGGCATTCTGTAACTCCAAAGAAAGCACAATGGAGTAATGAAGATGAATTGCTACTGTTCAAACGATTGCATCGCTTTCAAAATTCATGTTGAAACTGAATCTCCAATGCAACAGTAGCAAGAAGCTTGCCTCTGGCAGGTCACTGAGCCAGGATATAATACAGGCTAGTGCCACAACCCTTGATGGCCCTCTAGGACTTGAAAGTAAAGCCCTTTTACTGAAGACATGATAAACTTTGGACACAGGGCTTGGAGCAATTGATCTGGAACTGACCTGGAATCCTCCTCCCCGGAAGACAAACTGTCAAAGTATTAGAAGGTACTATGTAAGCTGCCAAGGGAGAGACCCAATTAATGGTACTACCCAGCTGCAAAGCCTGCAAACCACCATAACAACTGGCCCAGCAAACTCTCTATTGGTGCAATAGTGGCACTTTTATTTTGGAGGTAACCAACATCTGTCTAGTTGGAGGGAGTCCATGCAGGGAACTCTAAACGTAGATAAATATGCTTGGTTGGAGAAGTCATAAGCCAAGAGAAGAAGCTACGACTGTCGCTTTCCTAGACCAATACAATTTTTTGCTAAATTCCAAATACACGTCCTTATACTCACAGACAGGTGTAACACTGAGCACTCATCAAAGAAGCTTCTTTTTCTGCAACAGATGGAGACCATTACAAAGTTCCACAATTAGTCAAAATACAGAGACTAAGTGACTTCGAGGTGCCTGGCCCGAGTGACACAATGCAGCCTCTGCACCTAAGGCTCAGGGAACATCATGGAACAGGAGGTGGAAAGATTTTAAGAGTCAGAGGGACAAGATGCCTGAGTTACTTAAAGAATTCTAGACACGATGGGGAAGCTACACCTATCTCCACTGATGGGGGAGTTCAACTTTTCAGCTGCTGTCATGTGAGGCATACAGCTCTCCTCGCTCTGCGGGTCACATCATTCTAGGGGCCATCTTGGAAGCAAAGAGCAGAAACCCTGCTGCTGCCTTAGAGCATCCTCTATGTAGAACTCCGAGAAATGAGATACTCAGACTGTGGTATTTGATGATGGCACAGTAGCTAAGGGCACCAACGAAGCTTTTTTTGCCTTCCCACAACTACTTGACTCCATCTTGAGGAAGATAATTACAAGGCAACAAATCTCTTTGCCTCAGTTTATCCATGTAATAGGTCTATAATCTCTACTCACAGAGGTGTTATGGGAATTGAATGGGAGAGCAGGTGTAACTCTTGTACAGCCCTTGTGACCTGAAAGATGCTCAGCTCTCTGAACTTGAGCTTCCATTTGTAAAATGGTGAGTCGGAGGATAAAGAATAAAGAAGATCATCTTGACTATCAGGGTGTGCAAGTCTACGGCAGCTCCAACATTAGGCCGGGACAAGTTTCTCATGGTTCTGATTTAAAATGGTGCTGGGATAATGTGACCACTCCCTGAGTGCTTTCTAGAATCCAGTTTCCTGTGCTCAGTAGCAGTCCTAGTCACTCCTCTGGAGGGCATTAATCTTCCTGTTGCATAGAGGAGGAGGGGTCTTGCCCGTAATCACTCCCTAGGAGGCGAGAAAGCTCAGACACTGTCTTTGGATCTGTGGGCTGGGCTTCAAGCCTCCAGCAGGTCATTACCATCCTTCAGTCCTCTGATTGCTGCTTCTCCCAGACCCTGAGGCTGTCCTGGCTCTTCACTCTGCATAGTGTGTGACTCCTCCTCCAGAGGCCTTGGGAAGGGGAGAACTGGAAGGAAGCATCCTCTACTGTTTCTGCAACTGTAAGTGCTTGGTGGAAAGCGACCCTTATGAGGGTGGCAGGGCTCCCTAGCTTTCTTTTCTCACCTCCCTTTTCCCGCCCTCTGTTGCCACTTCATAAAGAAAACTGTCTGCCCCCTTTGTCCTGGCTCGAGCCCGGGGTGTGGCATAAGGAAGGAACTTTGTGGGGCAAGCACAGGAGCTTCTGGGAACTCTGAAGGTGGCAACGCCTTATTTTTTCCAGGCATCAAATGCATGTAACAGCAAGTCTCCTACTTCCTTCTTTTCTCTTTTTATTGATCAGTCATCTACTTATGATCAATTATCAATCAATCAAGCAATCATTCATTCAATCATCTATCAATCACCTATCTCTCTGTATCTATCTAATCTATCATCATATATATATATATTGGTCTTTTGGAGACAAGGTGTCCCTGTAGACTAGCTGTTCTGGAACTCACTGTGTAGACCAGGCTGGCCTTGAACTCACAGAGATCCACCTGCCTCTGCCTCCCCAGTGTTGGGATTAAAGGAGCGTGCCACCATGCCCGGCCTATCTATCTTTCTATATGCCATCTTTCTATGCACGCATGTATCTGTCCATCTAATCATCAATCTTCCTTAAAATTTGATTTCAAGAATGAGAATATTAATAAACCTGGGAATTAACACATGTACTTAAATCTTAAAATGAAGTTAACCTCTCCTGTCAGAGAGTAAACTGAAAAAAAAAGAGTAAACTGTATTTTGTAGATAAGTTTGACATAAAGGAAAGGACAATTAGGCCATATAACATGAGTTTCTCATAAACTGGTTGTATTAAATTTCAACTCCAAGTTTTTGACAAAGAAGAATTGACATACTCAACCCTGCAGAACTTCTTAATTTGGCAACCACAAACACACAGGCCATGTGACTGTGGCTAGTCCAAGCTGAGGTATGGTGTAGGTAGAAAATAGAAGGACAGTATAAAGATAAATGGTGGGCATGGTAGTGTACCCCTTTAATCTCAGCACTTGGGAGGGAGAGGCAGGTGGATCTCTGTGAGTTCAAGGCCAGCCTGGTCTTGTAAGTTCCAGGATAGCTGGGGCTACAGGGTGACTCTGTCTCAAAAAGACAAAAAAAAAAGGACAGTATAAAAATAAATGTGAACTACCTCAGTAATAGTTTTATAATGACTGCATGTTGAAGTGACCTTATATTGAATGTATTGAGTGAAATAAAACATTTTAAAATTGATTTCCCCCATTCTGGTTCTACTTCCTTAATTGTGGCTTCTAGAAAACTTAAAATTACATTCTAAAATTACATGCTCATTATATTTTTTTCTCATTATATTTCTATTGGGCACGGCTGCTTGAGAAAGAACACATAAATGGATGACAGAATTTTTATATGTCTGTTTAAAATGTCACAGAGATAATGGCTTTAAAAATAATTTCTAGGGGCTAGATAGCACAGTGGTTAAGAACACTGACTGCTCTTGCAGAGGACCCGGGTTTGATGCACATAGATGAGAACACTTCTCAACCCTCATCAGAAAAGCTTCTTTTGGCAGCGATGGTGATTAGCAATTTTGTGCCTTTTGAGAATTATACAATGGTTACAGAAGGTTGACTTGTGACTTACTGAGTCTTATATATAAGGGATAAATAAAGGGATATAGATCTCTTTCCGGTTTTTAGTGGGATTACGTGAAGGCTTCTCTTTAGGAGCTCAGCCTTTGTCTGTGGTTGAGACCCACTAGCATTTCCCAGCTGTGTAGGGTGAGGAAAGACAACAGGGTGGGGCCAGGCTCCCTTCCCACGGCCTGACTTGCTGAATCTTTTCCCCATTACAGGGTCTGTAAAGGGATAATACCGAGTCTCTCCCATATACGTGGTCCCTCTGTGGTCATATACGTGGTCCCTCTGTGGTCTTACTGTTAATGTCCTAAAATTCATATATTGCAATCTAAGCTTCTTGGGTTGTGGGAATTTGGTAGTGATTAAGTCATGAAGTCAGAGCCCTCATAAATGGGACTAGCATTCTTATAAACGAGCACCAAAGGCTCCCTGTCTCTTCTGTCATGTGAGGTTACAGCCGCTGCCTCCTGTTTGCCTAGAAGCACTGTGTCAGCAGCACCTCACTAGGCTGATAGCCTCTCAGGAGATGGAGTCCCTGCCTCTAGGGCACTGTTCCTAGAGAACCTGGGGAGTGAAAGTCCCTGAGTGTGCTCCAACACTTAGAACCCCAGTGAACAGGGTGTGGGGGCAACTCGTATTATGCCCCCTTCTACAAATGAATCTGTGTGTGTAGAGGTAAACCAAGGCATGAAATTGATTGAGTGGTCACGTGAGTGATTATTAAGTCCGCCTCTGCTGCATCAATAGATTAGTTAGCTTTGGTCTTACAGAATTTAAAGGGTGAATAAAACGTGGAAAGGAAATGCATAGTTACTGAGAATAAAAAGACAATAAAACCCCTACCAGTCAAATATAAAGGTGGAAAAACGAGCTTCTGTAACCCCACAAGTTATGGACGCCATCTTTGGCTTACTCTTACAAGTTTTGTGGTGTGAGTCTTGCTTGAGAGCACTCTCTGTATTCCATTTTAAATCATGCTCTTTCCCCTCAAGATTAGGCAGCTAGCATTTCCCAAATCATTGGAGACTAATAGTCGGCATCTGAGCAGTGCTTACAGAGCGCAGGCACGGAGCCAAGCACTTCACTCAATTTATTCCTTACAGCCTCACAATAGCTACATGTGGTTTGAAGGGATGACGCCTGGAACCAGGTATGCTGGTGCTGCTCAGAGCTCCATTCCTCCTGGGCTGTGTGAGTTTGGGCAGCATGGGTGCATTACTGTCTGTGCCTGCTACGTGTGGCAAACTGCTATGAACTGGTGGCTTAAAACAATGTCACAGTTCTGGAGCTGAACGTTGGAAATGAAATACCATCAGAGCTAGGCTCACTTGGAAGGCCTGGGGGAAAGGTCCTCCCAGCTTCTGGAAGTTGCTAAAAATCCTTGGCCTTTCTCGAGTCCTGTATGCATAAGCTCATCTCCCATTTCCATACACCCAGAGCTTTCTCTAAGGACATCAGGACTGCTGTCATCTAGCATGAACCTGTTTTAATGACCTGCATCTGCAAATAAAAATCACTGTGTGAGGTACTGGCTGAGCTTGAGCTTTAGCCAATACCATCCAACCTGGTGGACCAGACTCTCCACATTCTTTATCTGTCAAATCAAGGACTAGCCTGTCTCAAACAGTCAATGAGATGTAAGGACTAGGTAAGGATATGTGTTGTACATGTCACACCCATCTTCTAGAAGTATTGTAAAGCCAAAGGTATCTGTTTGGGGTTTATAGACTGAAACACAAGCACTCAGAAGCAGTAGGGTTGATGATTTCCACTTTAAATCTAGTTTCTGCAGACTTGATAGGTCCCTTTGTTTCTTGAGAAACAACTTGTGTTTTTCTTATTACAGAAATTATGTGTGTTCATTAGAAAACAATTGGGATAAAAATGATATCAATCACAACGTTACCAAGTAGAAATCAATCCCACAGGCTACCATGTAGAAATGAAACCCACCAATAGTCTTTCTCATGTAAGGGGGAGAAAGGTATTCCTGTAAGCATATACACATAAAACATTTATTGAAATGACAAATTTATGAACTGTCTCTTCTCAACTATATGCTACAAGCACTTTGTGTTTTATGTAAATATAATTTGTAATGGCTGTGAGACATTGCTCCAAGCAACAGCGTGGTAGCTAGCGAGTTCCATCTTCATTTAAGCGACAAGAGGATTATTGCGTCATCTGTGGTTCGCTTTGACATGCATGTATTTCCATATTGGTGACATGTGTCCATGATACAGTATTGGAAACTTTTCTTCATCTAGGCCAATGACCACAGGGAAGATGGGAAATGCCACAGAGAGTACATTTGAAAAGAACAACACTGTTCTACTGTGGGTTGAATTTCCTACACGTGTTTATTTTAGGAGGCATGGTCAAGTCATAACACAAGGTCTTCCATCTTCAGGGGGACATGGGTACTGAGGACTACCCAGAGAAGACTCTCCTTACCTCTTCCCCGGGCGGATGTCTATCATGACCCTGTTCTTACAACTGCCTTCCTTTGTTGACTGGGAGGTTTTCCAGGGAGGAATTTGTTTTCTTCAATTTAGACTCTTGTATCTAACATGGAAGGAATGCACTAAAAAGCTACTCAGGCTAAGTTGAGCAAGCTAAGAGAGGATTAATGTTGGCATGTCAAGCAACAGCTGCCTGGCTGGCCAGAACCTTGCAGCCGCTATGTACAAGGATCTCATATGTTTATGCGGTCTCATACAGATGACAGTGTGCCTGCCTACATCAGCAAGGAAGGCTGAGTTCAGGTTTTAACAATGAGAGTCGTTTCCCTTCCTGTGCCCACCTTCCTCCCAGATCTTTGTAGGTCACTCACTGGCTGCTTTCTCCTAGCACTGGAGAGTATTATTTTTAAGTATTAATGGTACATCTTTACATTAGTGCATTTGGAATGAATCTAAATATTTTTTTGAGAAATGTTCTCTTCTCAGTTAATGTTATCTTGTGGTCTCAATACACTATTCTTCTCATTCATTACAGAGTGAAGAATTGTAATCCTTGATGAGTGCAGCTGTAGTGACTTTTCTTAGGCATTTGCTGTTGTTGTAATTCAGCATGGTATACACTTTTATTTTTAAATTTCTCCTGGTTATTATTTTAATATATCTGGAGATGATTGTTGGTATTTATGAAGGAGGATGCAAAGCTGATGTTTTCTCTCAAGCATTAGAAGGAAATATTCCAATTTCCATGTATTGGTTTATCTTGACCATACACACACACACAGTTCTATGCTATCTTTGGATCTTAAACATAATAGGTAAATCCCTGAGTATCTTGTTACTCTTACTAGCAGTGGACATGGAAATCTATTTTACAGAAAGAGGATCAAGACATGAAGGGGTGAGTCATTTTCATGGACTCACTTGCATTGTTAGAGGAATGTCTTGTTTCCATGGACTCTCCACTGAGTGCTGATCCACTGATCTCATAGTACTTCATCCTTTCTCTTGTAAGACCACACAGCTAACAACACTGCTGTTTCGTGTTCTGTTTTCCATTTGGATTTATACAATCTAGTATAGTAATCACAAGACATATGTGACTATTGAGTGTTTGAATGCTGCTAGATCAAATTGAAGTTTTTACAGTGAAATAATTGGAACAATAATACATTGAATATACCAAGTCAAAGTCATTATTAAAGTTGACTTCCTATTTCCTTTAACTTTTAAAATGAGGCCTTTAGAAAATTAAATTGAGGGACTGGAGGGATGGTTCAATGGTTAAGAGCACTGACTGCTCTTGCAGAGGACCTGGGTTTGATTCTCAGCACCCAAATGGCAGTTTACAATCATCTGTAACTCCAGTTCCTGGGGATCTGACACCGTCTTCAGACTTCCATGAGCATTGCATTATACAGGTGTACCCACCTATATGTAGGCAATGTACTCATACATACAAAATAAAAATAATAAATAAAAAGAAAATGAAATTGAAAAGGACCTATGTGGCTCACATTCTGACTGTTGGATACCCTGGAAGTAGGCAACTAATTCTTCATGGACACTTTCTTTTACTTTTGTTTTTGTTTCTCCTTACCATTTTGTCTTTGCAATTAGCAAAGTTTCTAGGACATAACAGACTCTCACTGAATATTTGTTTATGAGTTACTGTGAGTGATCGAGTGACACAAACCACACTGTCTTCTACAAGGTCACGATCCTCAAGTCATGTCATGCAGCTGTTTCTGTCTCTTGGTTTGACAGGATTGATTAGGACATGATGATAGTGATCACAAAAGTTGCCTTAGTGCCTAGGGATACAGAGGGAACAGTCAGGATGGGGCATGTACTCGGCCAGCGGTGGGGATGGAGTGACGAGTGACGTGTGACAGTGCATTCTTTACTGTCAACAGGGAAATCTGTTTCTGACAGAAACTTGATTGAGCATAGCTAGGTCTTGCCTTTCCACTAACATCAGAACTTCTCTCCTTCCCCTCCCCTTCCTCTCCCCTGCCCTCTTCCTCTCTCCTCCTCTTTTCAACTTTACCAAAGTGCAGAACAGCATATCAGTTGAGCATGCTGGCTCTGAAGGTGGCTGGAGGTGGCTTGGACTTGCCTCTTTATTTGACCTATTTGATTGTGGGAAAAGCCCCTCACCTCCCTCATCTATACAGTCAGCATTGCAGCTGATCTCTCTAAGGTGTTTGGGATCCTGTCTGGGGCACATTCAGTAGTGAATGGATGCTATTTATCCTCTTTGGAAAAAAACAAGGCTTCTCAGAGCACATTCCAGCTCCCCACCTCATTTTCCCCTGCTCTTCCTGGGCTCCAGAGTGCAGCTCTGGGAGTGCACGTTGGCTATGCCTGGCTACAGTTAAAGAAGTCTGCCTGGCTGTGGAAAATGCTGTGGAGTATTTCAGTGATGGGCATTCACTAACCTTACAATCTTAGAACAGACTTTTAACTTTTTGAGTCTTGTTAAATGGAGTAAATAATACAAGTTGAACATCCTTCATCCAAAACTTCAAACTCTGAAATTTCCCCAATGGACTTGAAACTTGGGGCACAGAAATACTATAAATGCAAAGTGTACAGCTCAGTGTACAGTCATAGTACAAATGCAGATACACTAAAAATACTGTGTATTGTCACACACAGGCAGACTAAAATTACCGTATATAATTGCCTACAGACAGTGGCTACGAAGTGAACACAGCTCCTGACTGAGTTCTGTGTCTACATTTGGATCCCTTCTCCAAGACATCTTTTTTCTTTTTTTTTGTCTTTTCGAGGCAGGGTCTCCCTGTAGCTCCACCTGTAGACCAGGCTGGCCTTGAACTCACAAAGATCCGCCTGTCTCTGCTTCCCAAGTGCTAGGATTAAAGGTGTGCGCCACCATGCCCGGCAAGAAATCTTGATATGTATGAGCAGATATTTCAAAATATGGAAAAGTCCAAGACACTTTCGGCTCTAAGAATTTTTTTTATTAAAGTTTTGTGGATTTCATACATTTCTTAGTCAAATTTAGACCCATTCCCCCTTCCGTGCCCCCACCCTTCAGATGATCATGCATTCTTTTTCTCAGTTTGTTTTTTTAATTTTTCAATGCAGAAGATTACTGTTTAAGTCTTTGAACCAGTCTTTTTGTTTTTGTTGTTCCCTCCAATTTGTATTGCTCCAAAATATGTATATATACATGCCACACATATACCAAAATTATGGCATCTGAAAATAAACTATAGGTTAGTTCCAAAACATGTTTAGGGATTAACAGCGAGCTGTATGCAGGTAAAAAGAAACATTACTTAACATTCCTATTTTACATAGCAAGTTGATGTATTTTTTAATGTACCTTTTTGCATTTTATTTTATTTTTATTTTTATTTTTATTTTCTAAGATATCAAGTTTTATATCTGAAGTACAATTTCTCAGGCCTTATGGATTATTTATTTCTGGTTATACTTTCCTTTTGGATGCTTAAGGCCACACAGTTAGCCCAGATTAACCAAGGTTCTTGTTTTCTCATTTTTTTGGGGGGTGGGGGAGAGGGCGAGCCTCTGGCTCCTTTAGGCATTTCATTTATCAGTTCCATTCACTCAAGGACAGAATCAGGTCTTGCTAGACCAGGCTTCCCCTTCTGAAGCATGAGCAGACTTTCCTCTCTATAGTTTGGACACTGGCTGAAGTCCAATTAGTGGATCTCCAAGACCTCCCTACATAGGAAGACTGGTGACCCACATTTGCAGTACATTCAAGAGATGCCCCCATGCATAGTCCCCTGAGACTTAGTTGACCTCTGAGTACAAGGAACAAAGTTATCCCTTAGGTCCCTTGGCAAAATTGCTTTGGGAGTAAAGCATAGTCATTAAGCACCCAGAAAGGTTAAGTTACACCAGCCTGATACATCGCAACTATACTAAAATTAAATCTTATGAAAATAAACTGTACATTATTTTCATATCATATTTCTTGAATTACAGTTTTCTAATTCAATTTTTTTTGTCTTTTTGAGACAGGGTCTCCCTGTAGCTCCAGTTGTCCTGGAACTCACTGTAGACCAGGTTGGCCTTGAACTGACAGAGATCCACCTGCCTCTGCCTCCCAAGTGCTAGGATTAAAGGTGTATGCCACCGCCCGGCCCCTAATTCAATTTTATGTTACTCTAAAATATGTATACATGCTCATCATCATATACCAAAAATCCAAAGTCTGAAAATAAATGGTAGGTTAGTTCTAGAACCTGTCTAGGGATTCACAATATAAGAGCTCAGTTGTTTTCAGATCATGAGGAATATAACATTAATGTTGCTCAGTTTGCCTTACAACTAGGTAATTGGTGCTAGCATCCACAGATGAGGCATACCATTGTCTTTTGTTTTTTTTCTGGGACTGTGTTACTTCACTTAATATAGTATCTTCTAGTTCCATCCATTTACTTGCAAATTTAATGATGTCATCTTTCTTTACCACTGCATAGAACTCCATTGTGCAGATGTACCACATTTTCTCTATCCACTTGTCAGTTGAGGGGCATTTGGGTTGGTTCCAGTGCTTTGCAATTGTGAAGAAAGCTGCAATAAACATGGCTGTGCATGTATTTCTGTGGTGGGATAAGTCTTGTGGGTACATACCCAGGAGTGGTATGGCTGGGTCAGGTGGCAAGTGCATTCCAAGTCTTCCAAGGGTTCTCCACACTGATTTCCATAGTAGCTGTCTGAGTTTACATTCACCAGCAGTGGATGAGTGTTCCCCTTTCCCCACAACCTCTCCACCACTTGGTATCATTTGTTTTCTTGATCCTAGCCAGTCTTACTGGAGTGAGATGATATCTTAAAGTGGTTTTAATTTGCATTTCCTTAATTATTAGCGTCATTGAACACTTTTTAAGAAATTTCTCAGCCATGTCTAATTCCTCAGTTATGAAGTCTCTGTTCAGCTCTTTACTCTATCTTTTGAATGTGTCATTTGTTTTCTTCTTTTTTTTTTTTTTAGTAGTTTATATATTCTGGAAATTAATGCTCTGATGTATCAGCAGTGAAGGTTTCCTCCCACTCTGTGGGTTTTCTATTTACTTCCCTGATTGTTTCTTTTATTGTACAGAAACTTTTGAGTTTAATGAGGTCCCACTTGTCAATTGTTGACCTTATTTCCTGTGCAGCTGGTGTCTGATTTAGAAATTTTTTTCCTATGCTTATGTCTTATAGGTTGCTGCCAATTTTTTGTTCTATCTCCTTCAGATTTTTGGGTTTCACATGGAGGTCTTTGATCCATTTGGAGTTGATTTTTGTACAGGATGTGAGGTAGGGGTTTAATTTTATTCTTCTACAAGTGGTGATCCAGTTTGTGATTTATTTTGGTGTTTTTGAGACAGGGTCTCCCTATAGCCCCAGCTGTCCTGGAACTCACTCTGTAGACCAGGCTGGCCTTGAACTCAGAAAGATCCGCCTGCCTCTGCCTCCCAAGTGCTAGGATTAAGAGAATTTTTATATCTGAGTTCATTAATGAGATCAGTCTATCATTCTCACTTTTGGTTGTATCTTTGGCTGGTTTTCGTATTAAAGTGATGCTGGCTTCATAGAAGGAATTTGGAAGATTTCCCTCTGCTTGTGTGTATCCTTCTGAAAAGTTTGAGTAATAATGGTTGTAAGTCCTCTTTAAATGTTTTATAGAATTCTGCTGTGAAACCATTTGGGCCTGGGCTTTTTTTTTTTTTTATTTGGGAGGTCTCTTATTACATTTTTCTATTTCTTCATATATTATGGGTCTGTTTAAGTTGTCGATTTCTTCTTGGTTTAGCTTTGGTGATTCCCAGGATTTCAGATGTTCACCCATTTCTTTTAGGTGTTCAAATTTAAGTGAATATAGGTTTTTGAAATATTCCTGTATGATTGATTGTCGGGATCTTTCATTGTCTGTTGTGATGTTTTCCCTTTCATCATGAATTCTATTGATTTGGAGTTGCTCTTTCTTTTGGTTAACTCTATCTTTGGGTAGAATGGACATTTTTACTATATTACTTTTTCCAGTCCATGAGCATGGGAGGTCTTTCCATCTTCTGATGTCTTCTTCAATCTCCTTCTTCAGGGGTTTATAATTTTTGTTTTAGAGATCTTTGGTGTCTTTGGTTAGGTTTGTTTTTGTTTTTTGAAAAACAAAAACCACACAATCATCTCAATTGATGCAGAAAAAGCCTTGGACAAAATCCAACATCCCTTCATGTTTAATGTCCTAGAGGGAACTGGACTGGAGGGATCAACATAATCAAAGACATATTCAAGAAACCCACAGCCAACATCATCCTAAATGGGAAAAAGTTAGAAGGATTCCCCTTAAAGGTAGGAACTCAGCAAGGCTGCCCTGTGTTGCCACTCCTCTTCAATATAGTGCTTGAAACACTGGCTAGGGCAATAAGGCAAGAAAAGGAAATTAAATGAGTTCTTATTGGAACAGAGGAAGTCAATCTGTCCCTTTTTGTAAATAATATGATAGTTTACCTAAGCAATGCTAAAAACTCCACCAGAAAACTCCTAGAAATGATTAAGAGTTTCAGTAAAGTGGCATGATACAAAATTAACCTAGAAAAGTCAGTAGCCTTTCTTTACACAAACAAGCAACTGAAGAAGGAATACAAGAAGACCTTCTCAAACACAATAGCCTCAAAAACAATAAAATACCTAGGAACAAACCTAACCAAAGACACCAAAGATCTCTAAAACAAAAATTATAAACCCCTGAAGAAGGAGATTGAAGAAGACATCAGAAGATGGAAAGACCTCCCATGCTCATGGATTGGAAAAAGTAATATAGTAAAAATGTCCATTCTACCCAAAGATAGAGGTCTTGTCTATCTTGTTTATTCTCTCAAAGAACCAACTTTTGGATTTGTTGATTTTTTTTTGTATTGTTTTCTTTGTTTCTATTTCATTGACGCTCTGATATTTGTTATTTCTTCCTGTCTGTTGTGTTTAGGGTTCATTTGTTGTTGTCTTTCAAGTGTTTTTAGCTTCAGTGTTAGCTTATTTATTTGTGCTCTTTCTGTTTTTTGTTTGTTTGTTTGTTTTAATGTAGGCACCTAGACCTATAAACTTCCCTCTTAGGACTGCTTTTAAAGTGTCCCATAGGTTTTATTGTGTTGTACTGTCATTGTTGTTTAGTTCTGGGAATGCTTTTATTTCTTTCTTTATTTCTTCCTTGACCCATTCATTATTCAGGAATGTGTTGTTTAGTCTCCATGTGTTCATGCAGGTACTAGGGCTTATCCTGGTGTTGGTATTGAGCTTTATTGCACTGTCATCTGATAGAATGCATGAAATTGTTTCTTTTTTTTGTATTTGTTGAGGTTTTCTCTGTGTCCAAGTATGTGGTCAATTTTGGAGAATGTTCTGTGGGGTGCTGTGTAGAAAGTGTATTCTCTGGTACTTGGGTGGAATATTTGGTGTTTGTGAAGTCCATTTGCTGTATCGTATCGCTCAGTTCAGATTTCTCTCTGTTTAGTCTTTGTCTGGTTGATCTGTCCAAAGGGCTCAGTGGGATATTGAAGTCCCTTACTATGAGTGCGTTGGGGTTAATCTGTGCCTTGAGGTCCTGGAGAATTGTCTTTATAAAGTTTGGTGCACCAGAGTGTGGTGCATATATATTCATGATTGTGAAACCTTCATGGTCAATTTTTCCTTTGATAAAGATGAAATGGCCCTCTTTGTATGTTCTGATTTATTTTATTTTGAAGTCTATTTCGTCTGATATTAGAAAAGCAACTCCTGCTTTCTTTTTGGTACCATTTGCTTGGAATATTTTTTCCATCCTTTCACTTTAAGTTGGTGCCTATCCTTGAGGGTGAGATGGGTTTCTTGTAGATAGCATATTGATGGATTCTGTTCCCTAGTCCAATCTCCCATTCTATGCCTTTTGATTGGGAAGTTTAGTCCATTAATATTTAAAGTTACAATTGAAAGGTGTGCATTGTTTCCTTTCACCTTATTATCCATTTGTGTTTTTGCCTAGGTTTCTACTTCTGCATTTCTGCTTTTATTAATTGCTCTTTCAAGGTGCCTGGGGATGGTGGCTCCTTTCCTCTGTCCTTTGAATTGCTTCAAGTATTCTCTGAAGGGTTGGTTTTCTAGACATGCATTCTTTCATCTTGTTTACGTCATGGAAGATTTTTCTCTTTCCTTCAACTGGAATCGATATTTTTGCTGGGTATAGTAACCTGGGTTGGTATCTATAGTCCTTTAACACTGGAAATGCTTTGCTCCACGTTCTTCTTGCTTTCATAGTTTGCACTGAGAAGTCAGTTGTAATTCTGATAGGTTTTCCCTTATATGTAACTTGTTTTTCTCTTGTGGCTTTCAGAATTTTGTCTTAGTTTTGGGTGTCTAGCGTTTTAACTATGATATTGCGAAGGGAGTTTCTTTTCCGGTCTTGTCTATTTGGTGTTCTATGTACTTATTGTATTTGTATGGTTTTGTCTTTTTTAGTTTGGGAATTTTTTTCATCTATTATTCTGTTGAAGATCTGATCAATACCATTTTCTTGGGATTCTTCTCCTTCCTCCTATCCCTATGATGTGGAGGTTTGATCTTTTCATAGCATCCCTCATTTCCTGGTTGTTCCACTCTTGTGTATTTTTAATTTTTTCTTAGTCTTTACTTGAGGTTTTTTAGTTGTTCTGTGTTATCTTCCAGGTCTCATATTCTTTTTTCTGCTTCCTCCATTCTACTTCTGAGGCTTTTTCCCATTCTTTCCTCTTGATTGGATGAGTGTTCTATTTCCTTTTTCATTTCATCCTGTGTTTTCTTTAGTATTTCTACTTCCTTTTGGAGCTTCTCAATCTCTTCTTGTAGCTCCTTGCTTCGATGGTTCGTTTCTTTTTCATTTTAGCCTGGGATCTTTTCAGTGTTGACACTTTCCAGAGTTTGTCATTTTTTCCCTCTAGCTCTTTCTGGAGTTTGTCATGTTCTTCTTTTAGTTCTTTCCAAAGTTTGTCATTTTCTCCCTCTAGGTCCTTCCTGAATTTTTCACTTTCTCCCCTTAGTTCTGATTTCTTTGAACATATCTGTGATTGTTATTCTATGATCTGGGTCCTGGACTACCTCTAGGGAGATCCCTTGTAGGAATCCTTCACAGGCTTGGTAGAATTTAGTGTGGAATTATTCTGTGCTTTTCCCATATTGTTCTTTTGTTGTGTTCTTGGCGTGTGGTTTGCCTTTTGCCTATATTCCAATGGGAATCTCAAATGCCTCTTCACCGTGTTGAAGGATCGCTTTCCTTGATTCCTTCAGATGCCTTCATTGTATTCTCCTAGTTGATGGAGTGTTGACTTGTCTAGGTTTCAGGCTTTCAATTTTGGTTATATATTGGAAAGCATGATTCACTCTTCCCTTTCTGTTCCACAAGAACTGTATGGGTAACAACCCAGATTACACCCTCTGAGCACTGTACTCCCTCTGCTGCCAGGCAGTTCCTCTAGGTTGGTTATAAAGCTTACTGGAAACTCCCTCCGGAATTCCAGTTGAGGGGTGTGGGAAGAAGTAGTTTGCTTAGCCTGTGCCCCGGTACCCTGCGCCTCCACTGGTGTGGCAGAGGCTACCAGCCTCTATTCATGGCCCTCCAAGAATTTTGTATAATGGATGGTTGACCAGAATTTACATCTCTGAAGTTATTTGATGTGTCAACAAGTGCACTTACATACATGCAAGCAATATACTTATAGACACAAACTAAACTAAACTAAAATATGTGTAAATATGCTTTGTAAATTCCAAAGTACTAAAATAAATAAATAGATAAGAGAATGATTAGACATGCAAATAGTTTATGCACATGTCCAGTGAAATACAACTCAGGTTTAGCTGAAGGAAAAGGAGAAGGCAGTTTTCCAAGCCTTTCAGGTGTCTTATTCATGTTCACTTTATAGCAGGAAAAGATGGCTCCCAGGGGCCGAGGGAGTGGGGAGTCATTGCCTAAAGGGACTCAGAATTCCAAGGAAGAGGAAAAATCCTCCAGACAGCTGTGTGTGGAGTGTGGATACACTTAATGCTGCTGACCTGGGTACTTCAAAGTAGATGATGGGGATTAGAGATGCAGCTCAGTTGGCAGAATGCTCAGCTGGTATGGAAGAAGCCATGGGTTCTATCCTCAGCACTCTGTAAATGGGTTGTTTTGGCACATGCTTGCAACCTTAGCACCCAGAACATGGAGCCTGGAGGATCAAAAGTTCAGGAGTGTCTTTGGCTATATAGCTAATTGGAGGCCAGCCAAGGAAATTAAGACCCTCCCTCAGAAACAAAACAAAACAAAAAAAACCAACCAATAGTACCTAAATTTTATATTACATATGCTTTGCCAAATTTAAAATATGAACAAAATTGAAAGTGGAAAAATATGAGAAAACAGACAGTAAGGAATTATCCCATGTATCTCTAGATGGTAAGCAATGGAAAGGAGCCAGAGAGACTGGGGCATTTACTTACTAGTAGGTGCAGGCAAGAGGAAAGTACTTTAGGCCTCGGACAGGGGGGATGTTTGAATTGCTAATCCCAAGTACCAGGGCCATATGCACAAAGGGGAGCACTCCCAACAGGTTTCTGGGATGTCTGGGAACAGTTTCTGCCTATATGCAAGAGCAAGGTGGTGGATCTGACTCAGGTAGAGGGCCATGCTCGACTGGAACCCAGACATTAGAGGCAAGAGAGCCTGAGGCCTGATGTGTGCAGGCAGGCCCAGTGCTGCAGAGAAGATAGTGAGAGGAGACAATGGGGTAGCCCCAGGGCGAGTTGGGACTGCTGAGCAGCACTGTGAGTCATCTCCCTGGGGGCTTCTGGGAGGCGAGGGATGAGAACTGGAGTGACAGGTTCAAATTAGCTTCTCTGTCAACTCCCTGTGACAGTTGCATGGAGGGTGGATGAGGACCAAGATGAGCAAGAACCAGCAGTGGCAGTGGTGAAGGTGCCAAGGGGCAGACGAGGAGCCGGAGGCCTGGTTGCCGTGTGGATAGCTGAGTAGATGAGAGAGCTGAATTAAGATTTTTTAGCACTTGGGAGGCAGAGGCAGGTGGATCTTTGTGAGTTCAAGGCCAGCCTGGTCTACAATGTGAGTTCCAGGCAGCTGGGGCTACAGGGAGACCCTGTCTCGAAAAGACAAAAAAAAAAAAAAAAGATTTTCTGCCTGGATGCGTGGGTGGGTGACTCTTGGGTGGTGGGTGGATGGATACACGGATGGATGGATGGATGGATGGATGGATTCTTCTTTCCGTGAGCCTCTACGCCTGTGAACACATGTTCACCTCCAGATGTTTCAACTCACAAGTACTTGACGTTTCTCAAGCTTCTGTGACTGTCTCCTTGCAGGCTCCCTCCTTCAGGTTCCCATGGCATCCTGTAATTTTCCCTTTTGAAGCACTCTATTGAAATTGTTGGCTGGCTTCTCTATCTCTGTACACTTTACGGAGGGGCTGCCACTTTCTCATTGGTGCTCCTGGCACTGGGCTTTTGCAGGTTTTAAGTCAGTGAGTATTGACTGACTGGGTATGTGAAAACCACCCTCGGGTCCTTCATATTCACGTGGTTAGCTTCATGAGAGCAGGAGCCAGGCCTGCAGGGCTCACTATCCAAACAGAGTTTGCCTGCCAAACTTGTGTTTTCTTAAAATGCCAGGTATAAAAATGTATCGAACAAACCATTGTTCCCAAGAAACTCCCCTGGTCCACAGGACTGCAAATTACACTGTTCTTCTACGACATATGTCTGTTGGAGAGAAACATATTTACTCAGGGCCTGGAGACTTTGCTCATGGATACCTTCAACATTCATCCATTCACTCACACATTTATCTATTCTTTTAAAAAATGTATTGATACTTCGAGACTCTCGTGTGGGTACATCCCTTGGAGTCTGGTCGACCTACCAGGAGCCACACACCCATCAGGAAAACAGACTCTTCCTCTCCCCGCTCCTAGTTCCCTAGCTGGGGTTGGGGGTTCTGGCCCATCTCTCCTTGCTCTATTTTGGCATTTTTGTCTGGTTTGAGATTGCTTATGTCTTGTGCATGCTGTCACAATTGTGAGTTCATATGTGTGACTGCCCTGCTGTCTAGAAACACTGTTTCCTTATAGTCATCCACCACCTCTGGCTCTTAGAATATTTCCTCCCTCTCTTTGGAAATGATCCATGAGCTTTGGGAAGAGAGGGTATGATATAGGCGTCCCATTTATGGCAGAGCTCTCCGTAGTCTCTTATGCTCTGCACACACACTGACCAGTTGAGGATCTCTGTATTAATTGCCTTCTGTTGCCAGAAGCTTTTCTGTGTGAGTTGAGGGATGCGCTAAGCCATGGGTATAACAATAAGTCACTAAAAGTAGATTTACTAGTGGGCCCCTTTAACAGACTAATATTATCAGGTTTCCCCTGTGGGATCCCACCCCACAGGTTCTTGGTCATGATAACAGTGGGCTTCACCTTGTGAAATTGGCCTTAAATTCAATCAGAAAGTGGTTGGTTACTCCATCAAGATAGGTGCCACTATTGCACTAGTGGGTATATCTTGCTGGGCCAGTCATTATTAGAGCTCAAATGTTCACAGTTGGGTAAGGTAGAAGATAAACTGTTTATCTTCTGGTAACATGCATGGCACTTCCTAGTGCTATGAAAGCTAGCTAGTAGAGACGAATCTTTGAGGTCAGTCAGCATCTTCTTGATATCTCTGTTTGTTCTATTATTCACATATATAATGTCTTCGGCAATTGGGTCTTACGACCACGTTCTGGTGGTTAACCAAGAGTAGTGGCAATAGCCACTGCTGTTTGAGGGTCTATGGGAACCCACCTCCCTGGTCAACAAAACAGGAGAGGGAGTCCATTCCTGGCATTAGGCTTTTTTATTTGCTTGCTTGTGGTATCTGGTAGGGACATTGTCACATTAGAGGGTAACTCAGTTTAAACTGTTTTATATTACATATGCATGGTTTCTAAAGAACCTCTGGCACCACCTGCCACTTACTGGCTGTCACTCTGCTGGCTTTGGCATCTGACCCTGAAGGAATTTAGTTTTGGGATTCCAATAACAAATATACAAACCTCTTGCTACCCTGTAGGAGTAGTTGTGGAAACCCACTACTACAGAAGTCTTTAAATATTTTTTATTTTTAATTTTATTTATTTTTGTATGTGTATGAATGTACCATCTGCACGTAGGTCTGTGCACCCATGCTGTGCAATGCCGCAGAGGGCAGAAGAGGGTCTCAGATTCCCCTGGAACTGGAGTTTTCTTGGAATTGGAGTTACAGACGGTTCTCAGCAGCCATGTGGGTGCTGGGGATCGAACCCGGGTCCTCTGCAAGAGCAGTCAGTGCTCTTAACCGCTAGGCCATCTCTCCAGCCCCTATCCATTCTTTAACAATACTTTACATTTTGCTCTGTCCACAGAGCACAGGTGTTGGCAGCCTGGCTCTGGACACTGTCCATGGCCAGGAGGGGAGATGATGAAGAGGACTCCTGTACCAAGTTTGCCATGAGGGCTGTCTGTGGATGTGTGTAGTCTTTCTTCACAATCTGAACCCTGTGGTAGAATCAGTAGCCATGGATGAGTTAGGGGAGGCAGATGTGAGCCCCCTGAGGAGTCTGACTGGGTCCCAGTTTGGGAGAAGAAAACTCTAGACTCCACTTAACTTCCTTTGAGAGTCCTAAGGTTATATTTCTTGCAATTTCATTTTCCTTCAGTCCATCCTTCATATATTTTTTTTCAAAAAACATTTGTGAGTACCTTAAGAGTCACATTTCCTAAAGCAAGGCCATGACCCTAAACATTGTGCGTTTGAATTTGGGCTGTGCTGCTTATTAGCTGTGTGACCGAGGGTAGTTATGTAACCTCTATGAGTCATCTTTTTCTTTTTACGGTGAGGAGAACCACACCTCCTTCACAGTTTTCTGTGGGAGTTGCATGAGATAGTGGATCTTCCCTCTGGCACCACCTGCCACTTATTGACTGTCACTCTGCCAGCTTTGACATCTGACCCTGAAGGAACTCAGTTTTGGGATTCCCATAACAAATATATACACCTCTTGCTACCCTGTGTACCGCAAGAAAGGAATTCAGCATGATGTAAGTATCTCAGCAATGATTCTCATATAAGTATGTGTCTTCATTGCTTTCCTTGATGCTGGGACTATGTACCTGACAGGAAGCAGAGGAAGGGAGAAAGCTTTTATTTGGGGATTATTCTATCATGGTGGAGAAGGCAAGGCAGCAGGAACCGAAGGCAGGCTTTCACACTGCAGTCAGAGAGTGAGGTGAACAGGAAGTGGGCCCTGGCTATGTAACTTGAAGGCCTGTTTCCAGGCACCCACTTCCTCCTGGAAGTCCCCACCTTCTAAAGGTTCCACAATCTTCTGAACAACGCTACCAGCTGGGGACCAAGGGTTTAAACACATGAGCCTGTGGGGATATGTACCTTCCAACCACAGCATGCCTCCCAAAGCCCAGTGTGGGCCCGTCCAGTTCTCCTGAGCATTCCTTCTCATTGTCCATCTTCTCCTGTCCTGGCCCTGATGCTTCTGCAGCGCCTTGCAGCCCCATGCCACCTGAGCACTGCAGAGACGCCCCAGCCACCCTGGATTAATGAGGACGCTGTGCTCTGAGGATCAGCACTGCACTCTGTGTAGCCCATGACCACACAGCTTCCCAGGAACACTGTGGGAGGAGGCCTGCAGCTTCCCAGGAGCACTGTTGGAGGAGGCCTGCAGCTTCCCAGGAGCACTGTAGAAGGCCTGCTTTCCCATCCAGGTCACGGCTGCTATCTCCTGTGCACACCAGAGTCTCAGAGAAAACGCCACACTGGTTTCTGGAGAACCCTCTCCCCAGAAGCTGTGTAAGCCCCCTGTGTTGGGAGATCTGGCCTGCCAGGAACACCTAGGCCTCAGCCAACAGCACTTCCCTGGGAGGTCTGAGGGATGCCAGGAACTATAACTGACTATTTAAATCAAGTCTTTAAGGTGATAAAACATTCCACAGAAATGAGTGTTGGGGCCTGGCCTGGAGTCGCTTCTGACCCTGTAGCAGAACACAGGCTGGTGCTGGGGTAGAGGAGAGGGAGGGAGGAAAGGAAAGAGAGAGAGAGGAGAGAGAGAGAGAAAGGTTGAGGGAGTGAGAGATTGAGAAAGAAGGCTGGGGCAGCCTCAGGAATTCCAATTAGCTCTGGGCTCAGGGATGACCCTGAAAATATTTGGCCTGGGAGGTATTGACATGAAGCTGCTTGTGTATAGTTTTCTGTGGGAACTCAGGCCTCAAGATGGACCTAAAATGGATTTATTTTCTGTCCCTCATTAGAGTCTTATACTGGAAAACCACAGGGCTGCTCTAGGGAAGATGTGGCAAAATACACCCTATACACCCTAGGAGTGTGTGTGTGTGTGTGTGTGTGTGTGTGTGTGTGTATGTGTGTGTGTGTGTGTGTGTGTATGTGTGTGTGAGTGTATATGAAGTGAGTTGTGTGGGTTGGAAAGAGCTGTGCATTTTGAAGCCATCTGGATTGTTTCCAATAGAAACAGATTCCAGTTTGCTTAATTAAACTGAAAATGTGAACTTACGGGAAGGCCCATGACTACCGCAGAGTCCCAGCAAGAACTGGGCGTTCTGAGCACTGCAGTGACCTGCGGAACCTGAGCACCAAGTCTCGGAGTTCTCTGAGGTACCACAGTTACATTTGCTATCAAGTGCCAGAGAGTAGCTATTTCCTACTTTCTAGTCACATTTAACTCAGACACTGCATTACTAGAGATGAATGAACATGGTACTGCTCCAAAAATGTTTATTTACAAAGATTGGCAAGTTTTGTTCCTCAGTTAATGGATGTGGCTCCAGACTGGAAAGAAGTTGTGGGGAGAAGAGGGCTTCTTCCTTCCAGTCCCTTCACCTGCCCTCGGCTTGTCCCTTCCAATGTCTCCGTTTCTTTACAAGGGTTATTCTGATTGGTGAAAGATAGGCTGTTATTGGTTTAAAACCTCACCCCTAGACCAATCAAGTAGGCCTAATTGCAGTAAGGAGGAGTAATACTGAGACCTGAGGGAACCCCCTCCACCTTTCCTTCCCGCTGTCTCCTACCTATTCTACCTATTCTTCCTTCTTCCTCTCCCATCTCTATACTCCATGACTAAGCTCAAGAAATCTGAGATTTTCATCAGCCCCGGATCCAGGAATCCTCCCAACTCCTCGAAGCTCTATCATATTGAGACAATTCTATCTCCAAATTCAATTAGGTCTAGACCTGAATAAGTTTGACAAGTCAGTTCCCAGAGCCTTAGCAAGTTCAGGATTGGTGGGGAAGAGGGAAGCACAGCCAACACAATCACAGAGCCATGAGATGCTGCTCAGACAGAGAAGAAGGACGAGGCTCCATCTGAGAAGGTGACTCAAGCCTGGGTTAGGGCTCCTGGGCCAACAGAGGCCCTGTCTGAGCAGGCTGGAGGGAGCTGAGGTATGACAATGTCCCCTGGAGGGACACAACTTGCAACATCCTAGAGGAGGTACAACACTTTTGCATTCAGGGAAAATGTCAAATTCTTCATGCACCACCTGCCCAAATAAGCTATTTAAACAGATATGATGTTCTCATGCCAACTCAGTGGCTGGAAGGCTTGATGGCAGATGCTGGGGCAGCTAACCTTGGCAGAGCCCAGCTGTGGCAGGGTGAGAATATCTGGCCTTCCGGGATGTATTTCCTTAACTTTTATGGACAACCCTCAATTATTGCTATGTAAAGGCTTCATGTTGGGGCATCTGGAGCTACATTCATGTCAAAGAGTCTTGTATTCTTGTTCGCCACTTTTCACCAGTCATTTTACTTCCATGACTTCAGATAGCACAAGAAACTACACAAATCTACTTCCAAGAGTCGTTATGAGGCTAGAGAGCCTGGGTAAAGATGCCTGGTACATGGTAGGTACTCAGCAGACATGAGACACTGACATCTGCTTCGGCTGCTACCCAAGTGAGGCGTTTGGGGGAGCTGGCTGTAACAGGCCTTCCAAGCTTCTAACATTTGGACAGGGGAATGTGGTAAAGCTTGTGCTTTCCAGCTGCCAGGTTGTCGCACACCTGCTCTGCAGGTTAAAGCTAATCTAGAATTAAATTTGTCACAGCTGGATGTGGGAGCAGGTAAGAAAAAGAAGGAACTCTTATGCAGTGCCAGATTCCTGCTGGGGTGTCTGGAACTCTTCTCCTGTTTATGTTCCTGGACAGGTGATCTGTGATGTGTTTACAGAGATGTGCTCCTGGACAGGTGATCTGTGATGTGTTTACAGGGATGTGCTCCTGGACAGGTGATCTGTGATGTGTTTATAGGGATGCAGCCCTGGACAGGTGATCTGTCACATGTTTACAGGGATGCAGTCCTGGACAGGTGATCTGTGACGTGTTTAGAGGGATGTGCTCTTGGACAGGTGATCTGTGATGTGTTTACAAGGATGTGCTCCTGGACAGCTGATCTGTGATGTGTTTACAGGGATGCAGCCCTGGACAGGTGATCTGTCACATGTTTACAGGGATGCAGTCCTGGACAGGTGATCTGTGACGTGTTTAGAGGGATGCGCTCTTGGACAGATGATCTGTGATGTGTTTACAGGGATGTGCTCCTGGACAAGTGAACTGTCACATGTTTACAGGGATGTGCTCCTGGACAGGGGATCGTCACATGTTTACAGGGATGCGCTCTTGGACAGGTGATCCGTGACGTGTTTACAAGGATGTGCTCCTGGACAGGTGATCTGTGATGTGTTTACAGGGTTGTGTTCCTGGGCAGGTGATCTGTGATGTGTTTACAGGGACGTGCTCCTGGGCAAGTGATCTGTGACTTGTTTACAGGGATGCAGTTCTGGACAGGTGATCCGTGATTTGTTTACAAGGGTGTGCTCCTGGACAGGTGACCTGTGATTTGTTTACAGGATGTGTTCCTGGACAGGTGATCTGTGTCATGTTTACAGGGATGCAGTTCTGGATAGGTGATCTGTGATTTGTTTACAAGGATGTGTTCCTGGACAGGTGATCTGTGTCATGTTTACAGGGATGCAGTACTGGACAGGTGATCTGTGACATGTTTACAGGGATGCAGTTCTGGATAGGTGATCTGTGATTTGTTTACAAGGATGTGCTCCTGGACAGGTGATCTGTGACATGTTTACAGGGATGCAGTCCTGGACAGGTGATCTGTGATGTGTTTATAAGGATGCACTCTAGAGCCAGAACACTCAGGTTCCAATTCAGGAATTTCTAACTTCCATCTGTGTAACCTTGGGCAATATCTTAAAATCTCTATTCTTCCATCTCCTCATCTCCAAGGTGAGAAGACTATCAGCATAGGCCAGGTTGTGGGGATTAAATCAGCACACAGGGCTCTAACATCTTAACACAGGTCTGACACCAGGAGAGGGAAGTAGGAATTGGTTGTTACTGTAGCAATATTCAGTGTCAAAATCATGTGTATCTTTCATCTGCTCCACTCCTTGTGACCACTGATGCTGAATGTCAAAGCCACAGAATCTAGACCCACATTAGAAGACAAAACTCTGGGTGTTGTCTGGAAGTTTCTAGACTGAGCTAATTGAGGTGGGATAACACGATTTAAATATGAGGGGACCTAAGCTGGAGTGATGGTTCAGGGGTTAAAACACTGGCTCCTTTTGCAGAGGACCTGGGTTCAGTTCCCAGCACCCACATGGCAGCTAACAACCATCTGTAACTCAAGTTCCATGGGTCCTACTCCTTTTAACTGCTTCAGGCATTACACAACACATAGGTGCAGGTGCATACATGCAGACAATACACTCATACATATAAAATATTAAAAATATATGCAGCACCACCTTATGCACTGGGCTGTGGACTGAATAAAAAGGAGAAATCCAGCTGAACGCCAGTGCTCACCTTTCTGCTTCCCGTCTGCAGAGTCAGCGTGGCCAGCTGCCTCATGCCCCCTGTTACATAGCTGTCCTGCAAAAGACAGATGCCCTCTTCCCAGGCTAGGTTGCAACTGCCTGCCTGATCATCCCAGCTGAGCTCCCCAACTGTTCACTGCCTGCAGAGAAGGAGGGCAGGAAGAGTCATGGAACCCTCCCCCAAAACCTAGCTACTCCTCCCAACCAACCAGTTAGCCCTTGGGGGAGGGTCTAAGGGTACTGGCTGGGGAATCCCAAGGGAGGCTCTCTGGCCATTTTTTGCAGCCATAGGGAAAGTGAAGACTTTCTAGTGCAGTCTTAGGTGAGAAGCACCCACATTTCTATACGACCCCCCCCCCCGCTGTTCTGTAAGTAAGCCCACTAAACTCCCTGCTTTCTCAGACAGCGGATTTGGAACATCGCACCTTGTTTTGTCAGTGAGACCAAGGGGGGACAGGGTGGATTTTGTTTACACCCCTAAGACGGACCCCCCCAGAAGGAATTATAGCAACATCTTCACTGCAATGTTTTCTTCACATTGATGGACTATACCTTTATATAACCCTTCTGAGATTGAGGAAGACACCAGAAGATGGAAAGACTGCCCAAAGATTGGAAGAATTAATAGAGTAAAAATTCCCATCTTACCCAAAGTAATATATAGATTCAATGCAATCCCAATCAAAATCCCCATGACATTCTTCACAGAATTAGAAAAAAAATTTCTAAAATTAATATGGAAACACAAAAGCCAAAACAACCCTGAGCAAAAAGAATAATGCTGGGAGATTACTATAGCAGATTTCAAACTATATTACAGAGCTATAGTAATAAAAAAAAAAAACAGCATGGTATGGGCACAAAAACAGACCTGTAGACCAATGGAACAAAATTGAAGACCCAAACTTGAGTACATGTAATTTCAGCCACCTGATATTTGACAAAGGAGCCAAAAACACTCAATGGAGGAAAGGTAACAGCTTCAGCAAATGGTGCTGGCAAAACTGGATCACCACTTGTAGAAGAATGAAACTAAATCCCTACCTTTAACCTTGCACAAAAAAGCCAACTCTAAATGGATTAAAGATCTCAACGTGAAATCTGAAACTCTGAATATATTAGAGAAAAACATTAGCAGTAACTTATAAGATATACATACAGGAAAATACTTTCTAAATCAGACAGTAGTTGCACATGAAATAAGGTCAACAATTAATGAGTGAGAAGTCATTAAACTCAAGCTTCTGTGCAACAAAAGAAACAGTAAAAGAGGTAAAGAGAAAACCCACAGTGTGGAAAGAAATCTTCACCAGTGACACATCTGACCAAGGTTTAACATCCAGAGTATATAAATTATTCAAAAAACAAAGGACTGGGGCTAGAGAGATGGCCTAGCTGTTGGGAGCACTGACTGCTCTTGCAGAGGACCTGGGTTCGATCTCCAGCACCCACATGGGGACTGAGAACCATCTTTAACTCCAGTTCCAGGGGAATTCAACACCCTCTTCTGACCTCCATGGCATTGCACGACACAGGTGCACAAATCTACATGCAGACAGTACATTCATACACGTAAAAATATATAAAATTAAAAAAACAAAGGACCAAGAAAACAAATGACCCAATTAAAAGATGGGCTAAAGATATGAACAGAGACTTCTCAAGAGAAGAAATAAGGATGGCTAAGAAACAAAAAGAGTTAATCATGGGGCTGGGGAGATAGCTCAGTGGTTAAGAGTGATGACTGCTCTTGCAGAAGACCCAGGTTCAATTCCCAGCACCTACATGGCAGCCAAGAACCATCTTTAAGCTGGACATGGTGGTGCTTACCTTTAATCCTAGCATTTGGGAGGCAGAAGCAGGCAGATCTCTGTGAATTCAAGGCCAGCCTGATCTACAGAGTGAGTTCCAGACCAGCTAGGGCTATAGGGAGATCCCGTCTCAAAAAAAAGTGCTAATCATTAATAATTAATTAATTAAGGAAATGCAAATTAAAACCACTTTAAGATTTCTATCTTACCCTCCATAAGATTGTCTCTGATCAAGAAAACAAGTAATATCAAATGCTGGAGAGGCTGTGGGGAAAGGGGAATGATCATTCATCCTCTAAAATATATTCGTCTGGTGGTCCTTTAAATGCTCATTATGGGGTATGCTGCAGTCCAGGAGATGTTCTTCCTCCCTGGACCAGGCTTGAAGCTCTGGCAGGGAGTGGGAGGGAACAGTGAGAAGTGCCCAGAGAGAAAAGGAAATGGACTCACAGTCTGGGAGGAAAGTCTCAATTTTAATGTTGTAACTCAAGGTTTTTATATAAATCCTTGCAGGGGGGTGGGGTGCACAGAATTGGGGATTGGGAGAGGTGGTTGGGACAAGCAGGACCCCAGGGCATTTGTTCCAGATCAAAGTTTTTCCCTAAGGGATCAAAGGCAGTTGGTCTAGGCCTCACAGGTTTGGCAGGATGTTAGCAGGGGTTGAGGCTTGGGGGATGCTTGCTGACTCTCTGTAAGTGCTTCTGCCAAAAGAATGCCTACAAGCATTCACTGCTGGTGAGGTTGCAAACTTGTGCAACCCTTATGGAAAGAAGTGTGGAGAATTCTTAAAAGACTAAAAATGAATCTACCATTTGACCCAGTCATACCACTGCTCGGTCTATATACAATGGATGCATCCTATTGCATAGATACATGCACATCCATGTTTATTGTTGCTTTTTTCACAATAGTAAAGAGCTAGAAGCAAGCTAAGTGTCCCTCAACTGATGAGTGGATAATGAAAATGTGGTACATTTACACAATGGAGTTTTATGCAGTGATAAAGAAAGATGACATCATGAAATTTGCAGGTAAATGGATGGAACTAGAAGCTATTATGCTAAGTGAAGTAACACAGACTCAGTAAAACACATGGCATATGTTATCCCTCATTTGTGGATCCTAGCACCAAATCCTCATATCTAGGTATATACCCCAATGTCACTGCAGGAACCAGGTAAATGAAAAGGAAACAGGAAAGTAAAGGGAAAGAGGGAACCTGAGGCAGAAGACTAGTAGGTGACAGGTGTTACCTAGCAGGAATGGATAAAATCACAATATCTACATGGGAGGGGAGAGGAAGGGTTATAGAAGAAAAGGTAGGGATGGGGGGAGGAAATGGAGCCCAAGAGAAGTGTCCCACAAGTGGACACACACAGACAGAGATGGTCTGTGAATGGCTCATGCCTATGAGACACATCTACAATGCAACCATTACACACAAGATCCAGGCTTCATAGAACAAGGACCCAAGAAGGCTTCAATTACCTCTTAACTCTCGTTAAGGAAGCTCCTCCAAGTAACAGGAGACCAGGAACCCAAAAGGGCATGAATGGCCAAACCATGAAGATTAGGAGTCTACAATGTGTTGTTCCATGAACAGGCTGCCTATAGTCAGCTTCACCTACCCAGGGCTCAGGGAATATTGCAGAAGAAGGGGTGGAAAGATCGTAAGAGCCAGGGAGGTGATGCAAGATCAAACTGAAATGAATTCTACAGGCTCCTGGGACCCTGTTCATATGAACCTGCAGCATTGGTATAAGCAAGCACAAGACCCATGCAAGCTCAGCTGGACCAAAACCCAGCACAGAACTGCAGAAATGGGTAGCAGAGCCCAACCTTGGCTGAGGAAATATTGGCAGCAGATGGTGGTCAGGTGAGGAAGCCCTGGCCTTTTTTAGAAAAGAGACTCCGAATAGGCTGACTAGAGCTCAGGGGATTAGCTGGCAGAGAGGAGTAATTTGGCACAATGGACTCTAGCAGGAATGACAGAAGGTGTGAACCCTGGGGTGGGAGGAGGGTGGGTGCCAAGCTAGAAGTGGGTATAAGGGCAATTAAGACTGACTGAAAAATCATGTATGAAACATATAAAAATTTCAATAATAAAAAGAAAGTAAAATAAATAAACAATAAACCCTTCTTCCTGTAAGTTGCTTTTGTGGGGGTTTTTGTTGTAGCAACAAGACAGGTGACTAACCCACTCCTCTAACAATGCTTAGTCGCACCTCCATTTTTACAGATGGTCAAAATGAGTCACTTAGATGTCAGTTGTATCCCAAAGTCACTTGAAGAGTTTGCAGAGTTGAGTTTCAACACTAGAGCTCACTTTCTCCCACGTGGGTGGGGCGTTTCACTTGGCCTGTCTGCTCCCAGTGATTCAACCCCCAGGCCTGGCGCTGTGTCAGTACAGTTTCCCAGCTTCTCTGGGACTCTGTCCTCTCATAATGAGTTCCGTGTCAATTACCAGCTCCTGGCTCAGTACCCTGGAGGGCAGTGCCTGCGATTGTTCTATCAGGCTCGGGTCTGGGCAGGGCATCTCAATTTGAGCAGCAGTTCTGTGGTCAATCACAATCTAAAACAGAACTAGCAGGGCAGCCCCATGCCTGGAGATTTCTGGAAGGCAGCCAGCCCTATTTCCCAGTAACACGCAGATTCTCAGTGCTTCCACCTGACCTCGGGCATGAAGGCTGGTGGATCCTAATTACAATCGGTCCTGGCTTTCTGCCGGTTCCCCCGCTGGGGCTGTTCTCTGTCTTTGGAAACAACCTGAGAAACGGCCTCTCCTAACCCTTACTGGAGCCCCTCCCTCCTGTTCTGGCTGTAGTAACTGCACTTGCATTAGCAATTGCTATAAATGTCTTTAAAATAGCTACTCAAATATTAGTACTGGTCATTGGTGTGCAGGGCCTGGAGGGAGTGCGCCCAATTTTTTCAACAGGCCTTAAGCCTGGGGCCTTGATGTCTACTTCTCTTTGGGGAATATTTGCTGGCAAATGGACCTTCTCTTCAGTAAGCATTCACTGGTAGAAACCCTGCCAAATTGTCCTGTGGTCTCTGTGCTTTTAATTGGAGGTTTATGGAGTTCAACATGCACCGTCGCTGAGGGTAAGTGTGCGTTGATTTAGCGTTTACCTCTAACTGGCCATGGCGTTGCTGCAGCTCCAATCTCAGTAACTGCATGGGGTTTAGGGCTGTCTCCACTACACAGCTTCTGACACAGCCGTGATTCCATCTGGTTCTGAGAGCCAGTCTTCAAAATAGGGGCTATTATCTTCTTTCCGGCTCAGAGTGGTTAAGTCATTTGCTCAGGGCCACAGAGCTGTGACAGAGGCGATGTGGGAGGTGCCATTCAAATGTCAGAGCTCCTGCTCCTCTTCCTGTATTCTTTGGTTCATTCATTGATTCCAAATCCACTCATTAGGAGCTTGGCAGAATGGATTGCACCCAGGAGGGCAGGGAGAGAATTACCAAGAAGCAATCCTGAGCAGTGGTAACTACTCAGCAGAGGATCCGAGCAAGGCTGGTGGAGGTCTAGCCACAGACAGGTGTGGAGGGCAACTGGGGAACATCTGTCTAAACTCGACATACTTTGATCTAGAAATTTGACTCCTACATAATTTATTCCATAAATGTGTTCCACACACATGGAAATCAACTGAGATGTATACAAAGCTTTATGCTGTATCAGCCAAGAAGCTAGAAAGATAAGTCATTGGTTACAAGCACTGGCTACTCCTGCAGAGGACATGGGTTTGGTTCCCAGCACCCACATGGTAGTTAACAACCATTTGTAGCTCCAGTTCCAAGTGAAGCTGATTCCCTCTTCTGACACTTAGATGTGTGCAAGCATTTCATATGTGTACATACATATATATAGGCAATACACTCATACACATAAAAATAAAAATTTTTAAAAATTAAGAAAAAAGAACTAGGCAAAGAGTAGAAAGAATCCCAATCCATGAGTAGAGAATTTTGAGCCTCTCCCTTCAGTGTGGTCCTCTATAGCCCAATTGATCAACCACTTGACAGACAAACAGATAGAAATATGAAATGACATCAAAGATACTTTGCTGTGTTAAGAAAACCAACGTGTAGACAGCATATTGAATGTGCTGTTACCTATATGGACAGTCTTGGGAAGGACTATAAGAGAGGAGGAAGAGGTGCTTCCTGGGACCTCTGAGGTGGTAGAAAATAATGTTTCGCTCTCCCCATAGAATCTCGTGTACACTTTGAGTACACATGTATTCCATATTTCAGAACACAAATAAAAAATAGAAATAAAGCTGTGTGAGGACAGCATGGTGTGACCATCAGTTCAGCTCTTCTCAAAATGGGAAGTGACAGTGAAATTGGATTAAGAAAAAAGAGGGAGCCAGATTCCTTCCAGGCAAAGGCAGCAGCTAGTACATGGGCGGGCAGAGAGCCAGGACCTCGGCATGGGGCACTGGAAGAGTGCGAGTGTGGGCGAGCTGGGAGCGAGGAAGGGAGCAGGGGTCCCGTCTGGATGTGCGACAGGGACAAGATAATAGGTTCGTTTTCAGCCAGCATACAGAATTTGGAATTTCTTTTTCCAGATTCCAAAGGTTTCTTTGGAAAAGAATGAATGATCCCCCGCTTCCAAGCCAGTGGAGTTCAAGCTGTGCCCAGGGACACATCAAGTGCTGCAGAGTGTACAGTGCTTGATATGCTGTCATTTCTAGGCCTCGTCAAACCCACTAGACTTGTAATCTACTGATTTTTCAGACTGAAGCTGCAGACTGACGTCTTTCTAGCACTGTTTGCTGGATCACTGCCATGAACCATGTTCCTGTCAACTCGAATGCAGGTGGGGATGGCCTGCATAATCACTGGGTGGATCTCCCCCGTTTGGGCACCCTGCTCAGTATTCAGGAGGTCAGAAGGGAGGGGGGAATCATACTCCAAGGGTGATCAGAGGACAGTCAGAGGCATACTCATCCAGAGAGAATAAAGAGTTGACAAGGAGTAGATTGGAAGCAGGAACTACAACTAGAAGCCCTGCCCTCATCATGGGAGAGAGGAAGGCAGCTTGGCTGGGAATAGAAGTGAAGATACAGAGGTTTGGAGTGGATTCAAAGGAAGGTCACCAGGCCTGCTGAAAGACTTGAGTGTGGGGTCTCTGTGGGAGATAATCTCGTTATTTCTAGTGCTTTGGCTTTAGCAATGGGAACTAGGGGTCACTGTGAGAAATGTTAGGAAAGAAGAGAACTGAGGTGGAGAGGAGATGAACAGTTCCATTTAAACAATATTAACTTTGACATTGCTATTAAAATCATGTGGGATGTCAAAAGGGCATTTGTATATGAGTAATAATAGAATCTAGGAGAGGAAAAATGACTGGAAACCGAGACTTGGATGCACAGATAATCTCTGCAACCATAGCGCCAGGGAAGAGAGGGGTTTGGTGGTTGAGAAAGAAATCAGGAGTTTCAAACTCTCCTAAGTCAAGCTGAGTGAATGAGGAAGAACCACAGTTTCTGAGGAAAAATGGATCACTGTTATCAAAGAAAGCAGAGGAGGCCTGTTGGGGGTCAAAAATATCAGATGTCCGCTCCAGGTGGACAGAAGCAGTAAGCCAGGTTATCCAGAAGATTGAGATAAAACACTTCAGGCCCTGCCGGGCGTGTGGTTCTGTGAAGGTCTTAAATCCACTTCCACTCCTTGCAAGCCTGGGGCTGCTCTGGGCTGTGATCACGGAGGATACGGACACTGTGAGGGCCGCTTGTGTTTAGACACATGGCACTGATATGGAGTTCTGGCATGAGCCAAAATGGCTAACAGTAGGGTTATGAGTCAGCACACAATGGATAACAGGGGATGTCCGGGGACTGCAAAAGTAGAGAGTGATGCAATCTGTTGTTTAACAAGTTTTGACAAGAAACCACCTTTGTGCAATTTCCTATGAAAACTCCTTGGGTCCAAGGGCATGCACTCTTGCCCTGTGACCTCCTGTCCAACGAACTGTGTGTCTTCACTCTGAGAAAATAAAGCTTGTCTCATTTGGCTAGTGGTTCTGTGAATCTTTAAACCTCCTGGCTCTTGGAGACATTCCTGGTCCCCAACTTGGCCTCCATAGACCATGACTTGGGCGAGATTGGATAAGTCTCTGGTTTTCTTTGGGGTCAGTAATTGTAATGTCTTCTGTCCTGTGGTAGATCTCAGTAATGGAAGGTTCACAATTCCTCCCTCCTTGATACAGCCCACAGGGCTTGTAGCAGCCTCCCTCAGACGTGGTAGTGGATCATCTTACAGCCTTGACTAGACACTGGCTTGGTAACTTCAGTCTACAGAATGTGGCAGAAGGAGGGACAGAACTGTACCTAGGTCATGAGAGGCACTGTGCTTTGGCCCACTGTCCTAGGCAGCTGCCCAGCTGTCACACAGACAAGTCCAAGACCATGTGGGTGAGTTCTCAGCCAGGCCCATGACAGCCTTGCCAGAGCCCAGCTGACTTCCTTCTTAGCAACTGCAGACCCTAAGTTAGGCCAGCTGAGCTCAGCCTGCCCTGAGAATGTCATGCCCATAGGACTGCCAGGCCTGCCCCAGTCACGTGGGCCTAGTAAATGCTGTGAGTTCAAGACATGAGCCTTGAGGTGGCCTTCGATGCAGCAGTAGATTTGCCTCTAACTGAACGTGAAGGCCTCTGTGTTTTGCCGTTTCCCTAAGTGCCACTTTCTGCTCTGAGCAGCTTTGATGAGGTAAGGCCCCTTCTCCTCCCAAAGCAGTTTCCTGCGTATTAAGCAGCTCCGCAGCTGCAGCTCCCAGTCTTAGATCTGTTGCACATACTCTGAAAAAAAAGAAAACCAGGTTCATTTAGTATTTAAGAAAATATTTCTGTTAATCCTCTGAGAATTTCATAGACGTGGACAACATCTTTTGATCATATTCTGCTCCCATCTTCCGATGGCCTGCTGGATCCACTTACACCCCTCATCCCAACTTCATGTCCTCTATTTTTCCCCATAACCTGCAGAGTCCAGTTTGTGCTGCCCAAATATTTATGGGTGTGGGGCCATCAGTGGAGCGTGGTTAACCCACCCAGGACCACACCCTTAAAGAAAACTGCCCCTCCCCTTGCCTTGCAGGCATCGACTGTTAGTAACTGCTCAACCCCTCCCCTCCCTCCCAGCACGCTAGCAGGTTGCTGAGCTGATCTCGTAAAGGGAACCACACCTGCTGTGTGTTCATGGTGCAGCCATACTGTTATGTCCAGAAGACACCGTTTCACCCTGACTCTCCCCTGCTTCCGGCTCTTATAGTCTTTCTGCCCCTCTTCCTCGATGGCACCAGACCTGGGGAGGAGGGGCTGTGCTGTGTGAGGACACGCGTCTCCGTGTGCTGTGTGACCATTTGGTTCCCCTTGTTTCCTGGAATCTGAGCCAGTGCTTTTCCTTTTGTTTTTGCCATGTGGATTTTATTCCTTGGGTTGCTGATGCTCATCTCTGAAGCCAAGTTTATATTAGACTAGAGAACACAGGTATGTGCCTGCTTGGCCCCTTTGCCAGTCCAGCTTGCGTAGCTGCCTCGCTGTGTTTCTGCACCCGTGTCAGTAGACATGCTCGGCATTGGCCTCAGGATTTCAGACAGAACGGGATGAACTGAATGCCTGAAGATATCAGTGCATGTTTGGCATGTGGAAGGGTACATGCAGGCCAGCTCTCCTTTCTGCTGGCTGCAGCCCATTGTGAGGTCATCTAGCTGTACGTGACGGGTCCCCTGGCCATCGCTGGGATGCAGAGACAAAGGAGACGCCACACATTAAAAGATCAATGTTTTAATTAGGGTCATAATTTTAAAGAGGCATTTCAAAGAATGCTGTGATAATGGCCCAGAGCATAGGGGAGCCCTGGGGGACATTGGCTCTTCTCTCCAACAGATCTGTGACAGGGTTGAAGTGAAAAGCTCTTGGCTGTGTCTGTGAGTGATGACTGGGAACTAGGATTTGCATCAGGCATGCCTATTGTGACTACAGTGCTGCAATTTACAACAGATGTGGTCCCAGCGAAAACAATTTCCACTGTGAACAGGAAAGATTTGCACAGTGTGGGTAGAGGTAAAGCAGTACAGCCATTTTGGAAAATCATTCGAGCTTCATCAAGAAGTTAAAAATAGAGCCAGCAGAGGACCCAGTAGTCTCAAATCTACTCCTGAATATGTAATCAGGGGAAGTCAAGTAGGATGTGCAAAAGATGTCTGCAACCCATTTTTACTATATTTCTTAATAGCTAGGAAGTACGAACAGCCATCAACCGTGAGTTGGATACAGGACATACGGCCCATCTCACCACAGTGCGCTGCTCAGACATGATGAAAGGAGATGCTATTGTTTCTGGGAAATAAGGAAGACAAGCACTGTATTTGGCACTTTTCCTGTTGCTGTGATAAAACCACCATGACCAAGGGAACTTATGAAAGGAAGAGTTTATTTGAGCTTACAATTGATGGTTCCAGGGAATTAAGGGTCCATTGTGGCGGGAGGCAAGGTGGCCAGGGCTAGAGCAGAAAGCCAAGAGGTTCACATCCTTCAGCATGCACCTTCCAAGATCTCCCAAAACAGCACCACCAACTGGGGACAAAATGTCTGAATACTTGAAGCCTATGGGGGACACTCTCATTCAAGCCACCACAAGCACCACAAGAGCTCACTCATGTGGACTCCAAAAACAGCTGCTTCATAGAAGAGAGTGGACGCTGGGTAGAGCGGTGGGGCAGGAAGGGAAGGGAGAGGTGGGTCAGGTCAGTGGTAAGCTGCAGTTAAAGAAGAGTGAGCTGTGGTGTGCATTCCAAAACCCCAGAAGAGAGGTGACGTGGCTACCAGGTGAACGTACTGACTGCCAAACCACACAACCTGAGTCAGGTTCTTGGGCCCCACAAAGTAGAAGGAAAGACCTAGCTCCCAAAATTTGTCCTCTGACCTCTCCATGGGTGTTGTAGTATACACAGACACACACAAACATAGATACAGACACAGACACCCATCCCACCCCCACCCACCACACTCATGTAATAATGTTTTTTTTAGATCTAGAAGGAATTTAGACGTTTTCAACATAAAGGACTGATAAAAGTTTGAGGATATAGGTATTCTTAACCTGATTAAGCATTGCAGAGTATACAGATATATCAGCATATGATGATATTCCATGTGTTGGATAGCTTTAGTGTCAACTTGACACACCTAGATTGAGGAACCCTTAATCGGGGAATTGTCTCCATTGGACTGTTATGTGGCCATGTCTGTGGGGCATTTTCTTGATTGTTGAGTGATGTGGGAGGGCCCAGCCCACTATGGGTGGTGCCACCCCTGGGCAGATGATTCTGTATTATATAAGAAAATAGGCTGGGCATGGGCCAGGGGAGCAAGCCCGTAAACAGCATTCCTCCACGGCTTGTGCGTCAGCTCCTGCCTCCAGATTCCTGCCCTGAGTTCCTGCCTTGGGCTCCCTCAGTGATGAACTGTGACCTGGAAGATAGGAGCCAAATAAACCCTTTCCTCCCCAAGTTTGTACTGGTCAGAGTGTTTTGTCACGCCAATTGAAAGCAAACTAGAACACCCCATAGATATGTACATGTGCATTTTATGTATTAGTAGAAATAAATTTAATTAAAATGGCCAAAATGTCAAGCAAAGAAAATTTAAACTCCTTTTAAAATTTTTATTTATTCCTTTAATACGTATTAGTGTCTTGCCTGCATGTAGGTAGGTACACGGTGCTGTGCAATGCCTGTGGTGGTCAGAAGCTGTCATGTTCTCCTGGAACTGGACTTACTGACTGTTGTTAGAGTTAGGTATAAAACCTGGGTCTTTTTCAAAAGCAGTCAGTGCTCAAAACCTGTGAGCCATCTCTCCAGCCTATTATCAGCTTCTTAAGACTCAGCTTTTTTATTTGACTAAAAGGTGAAGCAGCATCTGCTTCTATAATAAAGGGGTGCTTGGCCCTGTGGAGCATGCCCCGGGGTGCCAGGAGAGTCTGGTGGCTTATGCATACCTGGGCCTGGTTCCTGGGCAAACTGAGGCTCTGCATGCAGTCTGTGGCCAGCCTGAGGTAGGGGTAGATGAGTCAGGTCAAGGTCACCTTCCAAATTCTGGCTGTAGTGAGTGGTAACTTGAGTTGGAGTCTTCCCTGTTGTGAAATTACTGAGTAGATTCCCAGTCATGAGAATCAGAATGTTCCTCTTCCAGTTTTAAAGTACAGTTAGTGTCCTGATGAAAAATTAAGCATGTAAGCCTCCAGTGTCCTTGTGGCACTTAGGGACCTATCTGCTAGTTGGAGGCATTGATCTGTTTCCTGCACTGGGTCCAGCTAGCGTCCTGTGCCACTAGGCACATCAGGGAATGGCAGGATGTGATGGCGCTTCCTGAGGCACTTCAGGTGCGTGTACAGAGGACATTTGAAGATAAGACATGAGTACCAGAGGGTAGGAGATTCAGTGATGTGCAAGAACAAGAAAAGGGCGCTTGGGTTCTAGGAATCATTCATCAGAACCTCAGAGTCCTGGGAGTGTCAGGCTGAGTTAGCACAAAGTGGAGGTTTAAGAATTCCTTAGAGTCACGTGGCATCATCCCTTCTTAATTAAGCACCGAATTGCAGACTGGCCCAATTTAATAAAGAGAACAGGTGATCTAGGAGTTTATGAAAGGACGTTTAGCGAGTTGATTGCATTATAAGTAACAAGCCTTCCCCGAGCATCCTGGAGGGGGTGAATCACAGTCTAGTTCCTGCTCTCTAGTTGTTTTGTCTAGGGGAAGAACAGGTACAGATGTGAAGAGAAACACAGGCTCATTCTGGAAGGAGCTGGGACTTGGCAAATGAGCAGAAATTGATTTGTGGGGTTAATGTGGAGCCAGCTCTGGGAAGGTAGAAGGAAGGGTATGCGGAGGCCTGAGTGGGACTGGAGTGTGAGAAAGCCAAAGCAACCTGGCTGCAGGGCCAGTCCCAGAGAAGGAGGAGAGGCTGAACAAGTACACTTGGGCTACCTTGTGTGTGCCCAGATCTCTCACAAACTCGATGATAACGCACAGTGCCCAGAAAGATATTAAATCTTTGATAACTGAATGCATGAATGATGTGTTGACACTTCAGTATACCTGGTAGAAGGGGAGGTGTTTACTGAGGTGGAAGAACCAGTGAATGAAGCATCAGGGGTGTTCGGACGGGAGCCCAGAGTCAGACCAACCAGACGAAGATCTTAGCCCTGCCTGGAGTCCTGTGGGGGAACTATCCCAGCTGGAGTTACTCATGCCGTCTTATAAGGATAACAGTACCAACCTAGGAAAAACAAACTTGAGATGACTCAGATGAATCTCGGAATCAAGAAGCTCATGCAACCGAATTGTCTGGTGTACCTTGGGCCAGAAGCGCAAAGCAGCTGCTGTGGCTCAGGGCCTCACGGCCTCTTGCTCTTACTCCGTCTGGTGCATTTTTGCTCTCAGAAACATCATGCTGGCAAATGAGAAGAGCAGCCCCATCAGACGTGGGGCACCATGTGCACATTACAGTGCAGCTGAAGCAGACCCCATCAGACGTGGGACACCATGTGCACATTTCAGTTCAGCTGAAGCAGATCCCATCACACATGGGACACCATGTGCACATTACAGTTCAGCTGAAGCAGATCCCATCAGACATGGGGCACCATGTGCACATTACAGTTCAGTTGAAGCAGACCCCATCAGACGTGGGACACCATGTGCACATTACAGTGCAGCTGAAGCAGACCCCATCAGACATGGGACACCATGTGCACATTACAGTTCAGCTGAAGCAGACCCCATCAGACGTGGGACACCATGTGCACATTACAGTTCAGTTGAAGCAGACCCCATCAGACATGGGACACCATGTGCACATTACAGTTCAGTTGAAGCAGACCCCATCAGACGTGGGGCACCATGTGCGCATTACAGTTCAGCTGAAGCAGATCCCATCAGATGTGGGACACCATGCTGCACATTATAGTTCAGCTGCCAACAGGACATAGATCATTACTGCTCTACTCCATGGAAGGACGACTGGGACCTTTTTATAGTTATTCTCCTGGGAATATTTTGTGATGCCCTTTGTGACGGTCTTCACCGATGTGGTGGACTTCATATCATCACCACAGGGTAGAATGAAAAGGGGGAGAAGGATGAGTGACTCCTCTTCATGAACTGAGACACCCGTGTTCTCCTTTAAGACCTTGGAGAACAGCTATCCTGCTTTTCAGTTGATTTATTATTTTATGTGTGTGAGTGTACTGCCTACTTGTGTGTAGATGCACACGTGTTGTCCAGTGCTCACAGAGGTCAGAAGATGGCATGGGATCCCTTGGCACTGGAGTTACATATGGTTGTCAGGTTCCATGTGGTGCTGGGAACTGAACTCAGGTTCCCTGCAAGGGCAGCTTGTGCTCTTAACTGTGGAGCCATTTCTCCAGATCCTGCTGTTCAGACTTTTAAACTCAGTTTAGCTTTCCTGGTCCTTCAACTTGAGGATGGCATATTAGGAGCTCCCTTCCCCAAAAGCCACGTGAGCCAATGATTGTCACAGCCTTACACTTTTATGTACTTTGGTTCTTATTTGGTAAAAACCCCTGACTAATATATCTTAAGATCTCCCTAATCACCTCTCTCACAGGCCTATAATCTAACCCTCCTCAAAGATTATTCGATCATGTTCATATGGGTGGGGAACTCTCCTCTCCTCTTATAGAATAACTAAGACCCATCTCCTTTTTGAGAGTGCTCTGAACCCTTCTCTATCCTGCTAGCTTAAGATGATTAAAGGAGGGGTGTCTGAGGTTATATTTGTTAGTTCAACAAAGCTGAGGACAGGGAGAGATTAAACAATGCTCCATTTCCCCCTTCCTTCCTACAATACAATTCTTAGAATAGCAAAGATTTGCTTTTAACTGTTGAATCTGGATCATATTTTCCAGAGCATAAGAGGCTGCCAATAGCACCAAGTCTCTGCTCTGCCTCTTAGATCCAAGCCTGACAGAAGAGACAAGTATTTTCTCACATCCAGTGTGAACATAGGCCTTGAGCCTCAGTGTCCTTGCTCTGAATCTGACCCTGGACCAGCTGTGAACCAATCCCTGGGACAACTAGGGTGTGCTATGTGGATCTCCTTATTCATTGACTGAATGCCCACTGAGACCAGAGTGAGGTCATCCCACCAAATGATATGGATCTAGTGGACAGAGAGAGTTTTCCTTAAAGCAACTCAAGAGGCTGTTACCAAAGAAAGGTGGAAATGCAGGAGGTCCCCAACCAGAGTCTGGTGTACAGCTCTGATGGGTGAAATGTTGTCAGTCTGGATGAAGACGACACAAGCAGAAGACCCAACACATGGTGTGTATCCAACAGAAATCCAGTGGTTTTGTCTGTGAAAAAGGTTGCTGTTGCTAAAATGATAATAAGCATTACTTCCTGCTCCTGGCAGTTTATTGCATTAGGAAAGAACATGCATTCTGAAGGTGCTTGAGTGTCAGTGTGAGCTGTGTGTCTTAGTCAATTGATAGACACATGTGCTGCATGTCACCCCTCACATGTAATGTATCTAGATGAGCATCCAGCACAAGGGAAGTGCTCGGCATTGTGGTTATTACCCAGGGGAGGTCTAGTGGTCCCTGATGCAGGAAAGGGCTCTGATCTCTGTCACTGGGCCACTGACCACACACATGGAGTGGACTCCAATGACGGAGAAACACGCTACCCTTCCTGGTGCCTGAACAAACACACCAGATTCCTAACTGTAGTTCAGAGGGCTGTCTGGAACCTCTTAGCCAGTACATGTGCAATAGGTACATTCACAGATCCCTGCTCAGGAAATCATGTGGTCAGTGATCACCAAGGTCCCCTGAAGGCTCAGCATCCAGGCTGTGTTGAAAAGCTCTGAGTCCAGAGATCTGTCCCCAGGCTCACAAGAATTTGATAATCACAGTTTTGAAGAATTATTAATGACTAGTGCTGTGTTAAAAAGTGCCAATAGTAGGTTGTCTAGGGAGAAAAACCCTAATTTACAGTATTTATTGATTTCCTTAGTGTAAATGTTTCCACCACAACTGGCTTTAAACGACCAGTGTTAAACAAGCAGTTGGGAAAACACCTGTGTAAATAGACCCCCTGCCCACCACTGTCTGATCCTCCTTAGTGATTTCCAGGTTGGCCTCATTCCTCCAGCAATGTTTCAGTTTACTTTAAAGCCTCAAAGTTAAATTTCAGATAACCCCACGTTTAACGTCCAGTTCTACAAGCACACCAAGGCACGTTTCGCCTCTGCCCAATGCAATCACCCTTTCTACCTTTTTATTTGTCTAGCTTCTCCTGGACTATCTGAGTAGGCGGGCTATGTTATGCCGGGTGAAGTGTATAAGGCAGAGGAGGCTGTGTTCTGGACACTTCCAAGGGAGCCATCGGCAAAAGGGTGAGGTTATGCGGTGCCCAACATACACAGCCATCTGTGGCAGCTCAGCACTGCAGGTTCTGCTTATTCCCAGATGTCTCTTTGATCCATCTGGGCTGGCTCTTGCTGCTGTTCTGGACTACTATAGCACCCGGACGCTACCTTAACCTCCACTACCTTATGTTCAAAAATTCATCTTACTCAATTCATCGAAGGAGTCTCTTAGTGTCTCTCTCCATTTCTGCCATATGTATAAATGCTTTAGGAAGGAGAATCGAGTTGGACTCACTTATAAATCCCAAGCAGTTGCTACAGCAGTGTGCTACAGCTGGGGGTCTGTCTGAAGTATTAGGTTGGGCCAGAGAGAGCCCAGGGAAGACAGTTAGAACTGCATTTAGTTTCAAGAAGACACCATACAAAAGAAGTCAATGATTTGTTCTGTGGTACCTTGATATGTTGATACAGGTCTGTGCAGGAAATGTGTTCTGGGAGACAGATGACAAACTTGGAGACAAAAATCTTAATGAAACACTAAACAGTGGAGGAGATCATGACTGGAAGAAGAGTCCTGGTCACAGCAGCCTCTGGGAGATCTGTCTCTCCTGCTGAATCCACTGGTGTCCAGAGCTGGCCGTGGTATCTGTCCTCCCATGCCAGAAGAATCTTTTCTCTCAATTGTGACTATCAAAAAATATCTGTAAAGAAGACATAACAATGATGAATATATATGCATCAAGCTCTGGTACATGCAGTTTCATAAAAACAATGCTATTGGACTTCAATACACAGATTAACCACAGCTCAGTAATAGTACACACTTTCAGTATCCTACTTTCTCCAACAGGTAATCTGGTCAAAGAATAAACAGAGAAACACTGGAATTAAATAATATCATTCATAAGCCAGGCATGGTGCCACACGCCTTTAATCCTAGCACTTGGGAGGCAGAGGCAGGCGGATCTTTGTGAGTCCAAGTCCAGCCTGGTCTACAGAGTGAGTTCCAGGATATCTGGGGCTACAGGGAGACCCTGTCTTGAAAAGACCCCCCCAAAATATCATTCATTAAATAGGCCTAACAGACATCTGCTTAACAGAATATTCCACCCAAGCACCAAAGAATACACATTCTACTCAGCAGCCCATGGAAATTTCTCTAAAATAGACTACACACTGGGGCACAAAGCAAGCTTCAACAAATACAAAATATTGAAATAATTCCATGTATTCTATCAGGCCACAATGCAGTAAAACTTAAAATCAACAGCTCTAGGAATTATAAAAACTCATGAAAATAAACAACATACTCCTGAATGAGTCAAAAAAGAAAGAAACAAAAGTAGTCCTGGAACTAATGAAAATGATAGCACAACACAACAAAACCTTTGAGACACATTAGAAGCAGTCTTAAGAGAGAAATTTATAGATCTAACTGCCTTCATTAAAAATTCAGAAAGAATACATATAGATGACTTAATGGTATAACTCGAGAATTTTACAAAGAGCACAAGTGAACGATCTAACACTGCAAAAAAAAAAAAAAAAACAAACAAACAAAATCAAACACAAACCCTACAAATGAGAAGAAATAGTAACAATAAGAACAGACATAAATGAAATAGAAACACAGAAAATAAAATGAAGAATCAGTGAATCTAAGAGCTGGTTCTTTGAAAAGACAAACAAGATAGACAGACTCTTAGCCCAGCTAAGCAAAAGAAAGAAAGAACAAATCCAAGTGAACAAAATCAGAAAGGTAAGGGGAGCCATCACAACAGACACCCCCAAAATGCAGACCACTGTAAGTGATTGCTTTAAAAATCTATATTCTATTAAACTGGAAAATCTAAAAGAAATGGGTGAATTTCTAAATTCAATGGATCCACCAAATTTCAACCAAGAAGAGATTAACAGTTTAAACAGCTCCTTGTCAAATAAGGAAATTAAAACAATAATACAAAGCCTCTCAACTCCAGGCCCAGATGGAGTCACAGCAGAAATTTTACTGACCTTTAAAGAAGATCTACAACCAATACTGGTTAAATTATTTAAAAAAACAAAACATAAAAACAGAAGGAAAACTCCCAAACTCCTCCTATGAAACCAGTAGCACTCTAATACCAAAACCAGATCAAGAAACAATGAAAAGGAAAACTATAGACCCATAACCTTGATGAATGTAGATGCAAAAATTCTCCACAGAATACTAGAAAACCACATATAGACACACATCAAAATGATCATACACCATGATCAAGTCAGCTTTTTTCCAGAGTTTCAGGGATGGATCAATGTAAGTCAATAAATCTAATAAATCATATAAGTGGATTTAAAGACAAAAATCACATGGTTATCTCAATAGATGCTAGAGAGAATGGGACTGGAGGGAACACACCTTGACATAACCAAAGGTATATACAACAAATCCACTGCAAACATCATTCTAAATGGAGAAAAACTGGAAGCATTCCCATTCTAATTAGGAAACAGACAAGGCTGTCCACTCTCTCCACCCCTTTTCAGTATAGTGCTTGAAACCTTGATAGAGCAATAAGACAAGTGAAGGAAATTAAAGTGGTACTAAATTGGAAAAAAGCAGTCAAATTATCCCTATTTGCAGATGAGATTATATATAAGCAATCCCAAAAATTCCACCAGAAAACTTCTAGAAATAACTTTAAGCAAAGTAGCAGATTACAATTTACAAAAATAAATGCCTTTCTATATATTAATAACAAGTAATCAGAGAATGAGTTTATGGGAACCCTTTCATTCACAAAAGCCTCAAATACAATCTAAGAATAAACCTAACTAAAGTCATTAAAGAACCCCACAATGAAAAATTTAAATCATTAAAGAAAGAGATTGCAAGTGACATGGGATGAAGAGATCTCCCATGCTTATGAATTGATAAAAATTAATATTGTGAAAATGAGCATCTTACCAAAAGCAATGTACAGACTTATTGCAATTCCAATAAAAATTCCCACTACGTTCTTTAGAGAATTAGAAAATAGCCCTCTAAAATTTGCATGGAATCACAAAAGACCACAAATAGCCAAAGCAATCCTGAACACAAAGAGCAATGTTGGGAGAATTACTATATCAGACCTCAAACTATATTACAGAGCTATAGTCATAGAAACAATATGGTATCAGTACAAAAACTGACATATAAATCAATGAAACAAAATAAAATAACCAAACATTAGTGCATGCAATTTCAGCCATTGTTATTTGACAAAGGTGCCAAGAACACACACTGGAGTAAAGACAGCATCTTCAACAAATGGTGTTGGAAAAATTGGACCCTTATCTAGCACCTTGTTGTAGTTTGTCTTCCATTGCTATGACAAAACACTCTGACCAACACCAACTTGGGGAGGAAAGGGTTTATTCAGCTCACATCTCCTGGGTCACAGTTCATCACTTAGGGAGCCCAAGGCAGTAACTCAGGGCAGGAACCTGGAGGCAGGAGCTGAAGCACAAGCCATGGAGGACTGCTGTTCACTGGCTTGCTCCTGGCTTGCTCTCTGGCTCATGCCCAACCTGCCTTCTTATACTGTCACTGCTCAACAATCAAGACAATACTCCACAGATGTGGCCACAGGCCAATCCAATGGAGCCAATTCCCCAACTGAGGCTCCCTCAACCCAGGTGTGTCAAGTTGACACTAAAGCTATCCAGCACAATTGACCCCTTGTCAACTTGACACACAAAACACATCACTATTAAACCACCACCTTTCCAGTTCTTATCCCCAAAATATGATGTTAACATGAATCACAACCTAAGACAGTACAACCTCAAAAGCCTCACAGTCCTTAAAATGTCCAAACATTTAAAAGTTCACAGTCCGTTAAAAGTCTCTTAACTGTGGGCTGCTGTAAAATCCAAAACAAGTACTGTCTTATTTCAAAGGGAAGAATCAGGCACTCTCAAACAAAACCTAAGTCCAGCAAAGTAGCTCAAGGCTGGACACCTGGGATTCACTCACAATCTTCTGGGCTCCAAAGGGTCTCGGCAGCTCCCCCTCTCCGACTCTGCTGTCCGTGGCACACTCATCTCGCAGGCCCAGGCCGACTCCATTCTACACCTACTGCTGCTCTTGGTGGTCGTCCCAGGGTACCGGCATCTCCAAAAAGCTGGGGTCGCTACTGAAACTGAGGCAGCACCTTCACCAATGGTCTCTTCTGACCTCTCCTGGTGCAAAGCCTCAGCTTCTCTCCATGACCCCTGCAATCCTGGGGTCTTCACAGCAACCGAGGTGCACTTCCACCAATGGTCTTTCCTGACCTCTCACAGTGCCAAGCCTCGGCTGCTCTCTGTGACCCCCTCAAATTTCAACACCGGAACCATATAGGAGACTCTTACACGTTACCAAGTCCGGCTTCTGGCTCGAGATGGAGGCTCAGGCCCTTTCTGGGTCACAGCTTCTGTGTGCTGACCTTGAAGATATTCTCCCCAGAAGATTTCACCTCAGTGATGCTGGTCTCTTGTTACTTACAGCTGATTTTTCAGCCCCAGCTAACCAGCATCAATTGCCCCAGTACCACAAAAATTTCACTTCAGGTTCTGGTCTCTTGTTACCTTCAGCTGATTCTCCAGCCCCAGCTGACCAGAACCCACAGATTACACAGTCCTGATGATCTCTACTCTCCTTTGAAACTAGAAACTTCACAAGCCAGGCCTCCATCTTCTACAACTCCTTCAGCAAAACTGCTCCAAGCTCCACAGCAACAATCTTTAGGCATTCAATGATCTTCCCAGCCCAAAGTTCCAAACGCTTCCACAATCCTTCCCCAAAACACCAAGGTCAGGTCTGTCACAGCAATACCCCACTCTACTGGTACCAATTTCTGTTGTAGTTTGTCTTCCATTGCTATGACAAAACACTCTGACCAACACCAACTTGGGGAGGAAAGGGTTTATTCAGCTCACATCTCCTGGGTCACAGTTCATCACTTAGGGAGCCCAAGGCAGTAACTCAGGGCAGGAACCTGGAGGCAGGAGCTGAAGCACAAGCCATGGAGGACTGCTGTTCACTGGCTTGCTCCTGGCTTGCTCTCTGGCTCATGCCCAACCTGCCTTCTTATACTGTCACTGCTCAACAATCAAGACAATACTCCACAGATGTGGCCACAGGCCAATCCAATGGAGCCAATTCCCCAACTGAGGCTCCCTCAACCCAGGTGTGTCAAGTTGACACTAAAGCTATCCAGCACACACCTTGAACAAAAGTTCATTCCAAATGGATCAAAGACCTCAATGTGAGTCCTGAAACTCTGAAACTTTCAGAAGAAAACATAGGCAATACCCTACAAGATATAGGTTCAGGAAAGGACTTTCTAAATAAGACATCAGTTGCTCAGAAATTAAGGTCATCAATTGACCAGTGGGACCTCATTAAACTAAAAAGCTTCTGTACAGCCAAGGAGAAATCGAATTGAGTGAGGAGGAAGCACCCACAGAGTGGGAGAACATCTTTACCAGAGACACATCAGATAGATGATTAATACCCAGAATATACAAAGAACTCAAAAATCAAAGAATCACAAAAGCAAATGATTAATTAAAAGATGGTTGGGCTGGAGAGATAGCCTATGGGTTAAAAGCACCGACTGCTCTTGCAGAGGACTCGGGTTCGATCCCCAGCACCCACATGGTAGCTGAGAACTGTCTGTAACTCCAATTCCAGGAAAACTCCAGTTCCGGGGGAATCCGACACCCTCTTCTGACCTCCGCGGCATTGCACAGGTGCACAAACCTGCATGCAGACAGTACATTCATATACATAAAAATAAAAAAAAAGATGGTCTATATGCATGTGATTGATGACATCTTGTGCCAGTCCTTCATCCCACCATAGAGTGGTCAGGTGTGATGTTGCATCAGAGAGTGGTTCAAACTTTGTGATCCCTCCTGTGGCCTGGTCAAAGGTGTACATGAGGTGAATGTCTGCTTCATGCAGCTCACAGCCTTCCACTACAATGCTGCCACTCTTCTGGAACTGCTCCAGCTCCTCACTGTTCAGCAAAGACTTGATGTCTTTAAGAGCTTCTGGATCTTGATGGATAACCACTATTTCTTTCAAAGGATACTTTACTGGAATAGTTTTCCAGTCTCCTCTCACTCGCCCAAGTCCAATCACAGACTGCATTCACAGTCTAGATACTCTATTCTCCGTTTTCTTGTCACTCAGTTCCCTTGTCATCAATCACATCCAGAAACTTCAAAAGAAGTGCAATCTGGTTCCAACAGATGAAATAACAGATACCTGAATAATGTAATTGAAAGCCACACCGACTTCATATGTGCCACTATAAAGGCTCCCTTGAAACCATAGTCAGTTCCTACATCAGATAACATCCTTATTCAAGAACAGAGTTAAAAGGAATCTGAATTGGAAATTATACTTACAAGAGGATCATGTGTGCCTGGTCCTGCTTGTGTCTATGTAAACCTTAACATCTGTGTAAATGGCACTGAACAAGGTGGAGTACTGCTTCTGGAGAATCCAAAAGGTGATGATATTGTGAATCCTTTAAAGCTAAAGAGTGTTGTTACTGGCATTTTTGGTGTTAAAAATGTAGAGCTCTCAGTCTTCTATGGTGAAACAGAAATACAAAATCAAACTGACTTGCTGAGTCTCAATGGAAAAACCCTTTGTGTGACTGTGGGAGCAGCCCCCTCTCTGAACAGCACCCCAGCGTACCTTTGTGTCAGTATATAAGCCTGCAACTCCTAAGCAGAGCCACAGAGTGTTTAGTGGGAACCGTGGGTACTCTCCTGCTTGAAAACCCACTTGGACCAGAACGGACTCACCCACCAAGGTCTCCTGTATAAGGCAACCAAGGTGTTTGGATTGTGGAGCAGGAAGCTAAAGCTGTTCCTGAATGAGATGCAAACACAGGAAATTACAGAAGATACCCCTATGAAGACTTTGAATATGAAGACTGTGCATATTTCTGTCTTGCCAACAACTGCAGACAGCTAATAGTTATCAAGTTATCAATGTGTTTAGTAAGCCTTTCCTGACTTCTACCCATCCCTTTACACATACATAGACATGTATGTGTAAATTAAAAGTATTTCCTGGGGCTGGAGAAATGGCCTAGCGGTTAAGAGTGACGACTTCTCTTGCAGAGGACCCAGGTTCGATCCCCAGCATCCACACGGCAGCTGAGAACCTTCTTTAACTCCAGTTCCAGGGGAATCCGATGCTCTCCTCTGACTTCCATGGCATTGCACGACACGGGTGCACAGACCTGCATGCAGACAGTACATTCATACACATACAAAAATAAATAAAATTTAAAAAATAAAAGTATTTCCTTTGGGAACATTCTTTTGAAAGCCAATTTTTATTGAACCTTTGTGGATTTCATACAAAATTTCCAATCAAATCTACACCCATGCCCCCATGCCCCCTTCCTTGCCCCCCCCACCCCACCAGAGCTCATGCATTCTTCCAAACATGTTTTCATCTTTTTCTCAGTCTCTTTTGAAATTTTTGATGCAGAAGTTTACTGTTTCAAGCAGAAATTCACCATTTCAGTCAGTTCTTTGACCCAGTCTTTTGTTGTTATTCCTTCCAATTTGCATCACTCCAAAATATGCATATATGCATGCCACATATATCAGAGGTTTTAGATCTTCAACTTATAATGTTTTTTCTTTATTAGGCTAAAAGATTTCATGTTTGAAGGCTCCTCCTTGGCAAGCTCAAACCACCATCAGTTCTGCCCTTGTGGTCCACACTGGGGTTTTCCCTTCCCATGATCACCAAATGAGGTCCAGTAAGCACTGCATCCTGTCTTGATCTTCCTGTACTGGTCTCTGTGATACAGCCTGGGTAGTCCAACAATGGCAGTCTATACTCTGAAGAGGCTGAAACCCCAGTAATAGCTGGATGTCTCAGCAGTCCCCATCTGGCACTGAAGGTTTGGAGGATTCTTGGAGAGACATGAGCATATTAGAAGGTTGAAAAGCCAGGTCTCATGTCTTTGAAGGATGGCAAAAGTAGTGACGGCCATGGGGTAGCTGCACTTGCCAGTAAGACAGGCAAAACAACAACAACAACTGTGCCCTTAAAAAATTTTTTTTTTTGCTCTACAGATTTTATGTAAAGCAAATGTGGGCAACAGCGAATTATATCTCCATTTAATTCAGATGCATTACCATTTTTATCAGATTTTGTAAACCAATGTTGTTTAATATACACATGTTTACTTTTACTTTTACTAAGTCCTAAAACACCATGTGTCCTGTAGACAGTGTCTAGGCGAAACTGGGTACTTGCTGAGCTCACGTCAATTAAATATGCCTTAATCGAATATACACCCGTGTCCCTCTCCCACCCATCCCCCCTTTCCAATTCACC
>VZQC01011880.1:329420-364533 GCA_009823505.1 Rhizomys pruinosus
AAAGATTTCAACATGATTATTGCATTTAAAACTTTCCTTTTCAAAAAATAAAAATTAAAAACACTTTCCTTCTCATATAGATTCTGTATTGTTCTCTATGGAATGAGTCCAGGATTTGTCAAATTTGCAAAATTGTAAACTATTTCTCCAGTATGTACTCTTGCTGCATTCTCCTATCTGACATATGGTTAAAGGAATGGCTACATAACTTATATTTATGGTATCTGCCTTGCATTATGTATTCTGTACTGTATTCTGTTTGATATATGAATAAAGGACTTTTCAGACTCAAAAAAAAATTTTTTTTTATTTTACTTTTTTTCTTTTTACTAAGATCTCGAGTTTTATACCTGAAGTACAATTTCTCAGGCCTTACCAATTATTTCTGGTTATACTTTCCTTTTGGATGTTTAAGGCCACACAGCCCATATTAACCAAGGTCAATTGAGGATCTGGTCCTCAGGGGTCACTAAGGTTTTGGAGGGGAACGGAGCCCCTGACCCCTTTTGGCTTTTCATTTACCAGTTCCATCCACTCAAGGACAACGATGGTTAATATGCTGCTTTTAACCTAAGATTCAAATAGGATTGATAATGTTCCCATTTGACAATGTTCATACTTTAAACACCTATGAGTCCTGTTTGGAGAAATGTTCTAAGGTTATCTCAGCACCATAAAACTTATTTCTATACTTGAGTTCTTAAGTACAGAAAATATAAGTGGTTTAAATGGTATAGTATATATAACTTTACAGCTTTATAAAACTGACTTGAGACCTCAAAGAAACAGACATATATTTCTTCTGCCTGGATTTTCCTGAGTAATTTAATGAATTGTTTTAAGTTTCAGTAAATCAAAACAGTAAGCAAAACCAAAAATAAAACAAAACAAAAAGATTGTCTATAGATTGGAACAAGTTCTCAAAAGGGGAAATAAAAATGGCTAACACCTTGAAATTGTTCATCATCCTTGGTAATTAAGGAACTTACCCCAGTTAGAATGGCTAAGATCGAGAGAACAAATGACACCACATGCTGATGAGGGTGGGGAAGGGGAAACCTCATTCACTGTGGGTCGGATTGCAAGTGTTACCACCACTATGGAAAGCCATGTGGAGATCTCTTTAAAAAACACGAATAAATCTACCATATGATCTGGTTTTACCACTCCTTTGAGCATACCCAAAGGACTCATCCTACTGTAGAGAAACTTGTTCAGCCATGTTCGTTGGTGCTCTTTTCACAATACCTAAGAAATGGAAACAATCTAATTGTCCTTCAACAGACAAGCGGCTAATGAAAATGTGGTACATTTACCCAATGGAGTGCTGCTACCCAGTGGTAAAGAAAGACAAAATCATGATATTTACAGGTAAACAGATGGAACTAGAAACTGTTTTACTATGTGATGTAACAGACTCAGTAAAACAAACAAGATATGTTCTTCCTCATTCGTAGATCTGAGCACCAAGTCCTTATATGTGAGTATATGTCCTGCTTCAACTGCAGGAGCCAGGAAAATGGAAAGGAAGCATGGAGGTACAAGGAAAGAAGGAGTCGGAGTGAGAGAAACAGTAGGAGACAGGTGTTAACTATTTAGCTGGGAGGATTGTACAAGCAGCCATGAGGCTAAAGGGCAGGAAGCAGCTCGAGAGGGGGGATCACAGCAGACAGGCATATCAAGGGGGAACTGGAACAGTGGGACTACTTCAGATGGGGGGGAGCGAGTGTCAGACATGGAGAGAGGAAAGATAGATAATGCTTGGTAGTGTGAAAAAACAGAGGGAAATATATTAGTTCAAAGGACTACCGAAAAATACACATGCAAGGTCCGTATATGGGTTTGTGTATGTAGCTGAAGGCTATAGAACAAAAACACAGTGCCAGGCAGGAGAAACGGCCCTTCACCCTGTTGCTCAGGGTAGTCCTGGAGACTCCCAAAGTAACACAGGCCATTGCCACGGCCCTTGATTTCCACACAGAACTTGAAGGTAAGACCCTATTGCTGAACCTAATACTTCAGACTCAGAACTTGGACGGAAGGAGCTAGAACTGATGTGGAAGTTCTCTTCCTGAAGATTAGTCTCATAGGTTCTGAGGACACTCTGCAAGGTGCTAAGGGAGAAAATCAATCAATGGTCCGACTGAGCTCTAAAGCCTAATAACCACAATGACCCACATGGGGAACTATTCCTATGGGTGCAGTAGTGATACTTTTGTCTTGGGGGTAATCACCATCTATGTACTTGGAATTAAAGCCTGCTCAAAGGGGAAAGAACTCATGTGTGATATTATAAATATATTTAAATACACATGGCTGAGAGGTCATAGATCCTAAAGAAAACTCTGTGTCTATCATATTCTTACCCAAATGTAATTTCTTACTGTATGCTAAATATTGATCCTTATATTTACAGACAAAAATACAGGATACTACTCATCAAAGAAGCTTCTTTCCACAACAATGGAAACTCTTAAGAGTTCCACAACTGGTCACACACAGAGACTAAGTGTGAGATACCCAGCTCTAGGTGACACAAAACCTAGTGGAACGGAGATCAGAGAGAATACTAATTCATCTCTCACCTTTCACCAGTGAAACCTCCTTATGCAACAAAGGACAATTAACACAGAAAGCCACGATTGGCCAAATGTAGAGAAGAAGAGACTGGAGAGTGGGTGTCTCTGGAGAGATCATCTTACATTAACCCTCTGCCATCCAGGGCTCATGAACCACTGTGGAGCAGAGAAACTGTAAGAGCTAGGTGTGGTAGATGACCATAAGGAAACAGTTTCCAAGCGGCAGGGAACCCGCTAATACGAACTTACAGCAGTGGTGACACAAGACCCATGTAAACTCTAATTAGACATAAACCCAACATAGAATGGGGAAATGGGTAAGAAGATCCAGCCTGAGCTCAGGAACTATTGATCACTGCTGGGCGAGGGAGAGTGGGTCTTCTCTAAGGGACAGGCTAAGTAGGCTGACCAAACTCCAGTGGATGAACTAACACCGAGAATCATTTGGGGCACAAGCTTGCCTTGAGAGGCCTTAACGAATACGACACAACACATGCCATTCCATCCAGGGGTTATGAAGGGCAGAGACTGGGGATGGAGTCTACATATGATTAAGATGTACTGTATGAAATGCGCAAAAATTCAATAAAGTATATATTGAAAACAAGGAAGCAAAGGTATCTCTGTATATTACCAATCTCTGTGGAGCAAAGTCACAGCCAGCTGGGAGCCATTGAGTCTAGGGCAGAGAATCAGAGCATTTGAGAAACATCACAATGTTGTCCAAAGTCCTTGTGAGCTAGCAGCTCATTTCTTTCCCACCTGGCATAAAAATACCCACCTTGTATATACCCACAAGGCTCATCCTACTGCAGAGATACATGCACAGCCATGTTTATCGCAGCTCTCGTCACAATTGCAGAGCTGGAACCAACCCAAGTGCCCCTCAACTGACGAGTGGATAGAGAAAATGTGGTCCATCTACACAATGGAGTTCTATGCAGTGGTAAAGAAAGATGACATCATGAACTTTGCAGGTAAATGGATGGAACTAGAAGATTTTATGTTAAGTGAAGTAACACAGTCCCAGGAAAACAAACGATGAATGGTGTCCATCTGTGGATGCTAGCGCCAAGTACCTAGTTGTAATGCAACCTGAGCAACACTAGTGTCATATTCCTCGATCTGAAAACAACTGAGCTCTTATAATTTGAATCCCTCAATAGATTCCACAATTAACCTACCATTTATTTTCAGACTTGAATTTTGGTATATGGGTGGAGGGTATGTATGCATATTTTAGAGTAACATAAAATCAAAATGAAAAAAAAATACTAACAAAACAAAACAAAAAGTAAATGTTTAGCTGGGCTGTAGCTCAATGGTAAAGTCTATGATTACTGAATGAAACCCCAACACTAAAAATGAATGAAAAAAAACCTAGTTTGTCATGACATTGTGTCTAACCACAGTATTTATTTTGTGGAAGTACTTCTTAGTATTTTTTTTTTGTATTTTTGAGACACGGTCTCCCTGTAGCCCCAGGTATCCTGGAACTCACTCTGGAGACCAGGCTGGCCTTGAACTCTCAGAGATCCACCTGCCTCAGCCTCCCAAGTGCTGGGACTAAAGTCATGCGCCACCATGCCAGGCCCATCTTTTTTTTTTTTTAACTATTTTTAATTTATTTTTTAATTATTATTATATTTTATGTGTATGAGTGTACTGTCTGCATGTAGGTTGGTGCATCTGTGTGGTGCAATGCCACAGAGGTCAGAAGAGGGCCTTGGATTCCCCTGGAACTAGAGTTAAAAATGGTTCTTAGCACCCATGTGGGTGCTGGGAATTGAACCCTGACCCTGAGCAGTCAGCACTCTAAACCACTGAGCCATCTCTCCAGCCCCCTTCTTAGTATTTCTTATACAAGGCTGCTTGAGCTTTTGTCCAAGCCTTTTCTAAAATATTATACAGTAATTAAAAGTATCAGACTGGTGCCGGGTGTGGTGGTGCACAATCCCGGCACTTGGGAGGCAGAGGCAGGTGGATCTTTGTGAGTTCAAGGCCAGCCTGGTCTACAGAGTGAGTTCTAGGACAGCTGGGGCTATAGGGAGACCCTGTCTTGAAAAGACCAAAAAAAAAAATAAATAAATAAAAGTATCAGACTGGTGTAACTTAGCCTTTCTGGATGCTTGACAACCATACTTAATGCCCATACCAAGTTGGCTAAGGGACTTAAGAGATAACTTTGTTCCTTGCCCTCAGAGGTCAACTAAGTCCCAGGGGACTAAGCATAGGGGGAATCTCCTAAAATGGCCTGCAAATGTGAGTCACCAGTCTTCCTGTGCAGGGAGATCTTGGAGATCCACTAATAGGACTTCAGCTAGTGTCCAGCTATAAAGAGGAAAGTCTGTTCATGCTTCGAAAAGTGAAGCCTGGTCTAGCAAGACCTGACTTTGTTCTCGAGTGGATGGAACTAGTAAATGAAAAGCCAAAAGGAGCTAGGGGCTCCCTTCCCCCCAAAACCTGAGTGACCCCTGAAGATCAGATCCTCAACTGACCTTGAAAAAACCAAAAACCTTGGTTAATCTGGGCTGTGTGGCCTTAAACATCCAAAAGGAAAGTATAACCAGAAATAAATAATCAGTAAGGCCTGAGAAATTGTACTTCAGGTATAAAACTTGAGATCTTAGTAAAAAGACAAAAAGAAAAAAAAGAGAGCACAGTTGTTTTGCCCGTCTTACTGGCAAGTGCAGCTGCCCTGTGGCTGCCACTGCTTTTGCCATCCTTCAAAGACATGAGACACAGCTTTTCAACTTTCCAATATGGACTGAAGACTCATGTCTCTCCAAGAATCCTCCAAACCACCAGATCCTCAACTGACCTTGAGAAAACAAAAACCTTGGTTAATCTGGGCTGTGTGGCCTTAAACATCCAAAAGGAAAGTATAACCAGAAATAAATAATTAGGAAGGCCTGAGAAATTGTACTTCAGGTATAAAACTTGAGATCTTAGTAAAAAGACAAAAAGAAAAAAAAGAGAGCACAGTTGTTTTGCCCGTCTTACTGGCAAGTGCAGCTGCCCTGTGGCTGCCACTGCTTTCGCCATCCTTCAAAGACATGAGACACAGCTTTTCAACCTTCCAATATGGACCAAAGACTCATGTCTCTCCAAGAATCCTCCAAATCTTCAGTGTCAGATGGGGACTGCTGAGACATCCAGCTTGTGGACTGAGCTACTACTGGGGTTTCAGCCTCTTCAGAGTATAGACTGCCATTGTTGGGCTACCCAGGCTGTATCATGGAGACTGTACTGTACTGGAAGATCAAGACAGGATGTGGTGCTTACTGGACCTCATTTGGGTGGCCATGGGAAGGAAAGACCTCAGTGTGGAGCACAAGGGCAGAACTGATGGTTGTTTGGGCTTGCCAAGGAGGAGCCTTCAAACACTTCCTTAAGGAAAACATGACATCTTTCAGCCTAATGAAAAAAAAAAAAAAAAGAAATCATAAGCTGAAGATGTTAAAACCTGTGACTGACATCATAATCTTAATCTATGTGTGGCATACATATATGCATATTTTGGAGTGATATGAATTGGAAGGAACAACAACAACAACAAAAAACTGGGTCAAAGAATTGCCCCAAACTGTAAACTTCTGCATCAAAAATTTTTAAAGAGACAGAAAAAGATGAAAGACATATATGGTGGAATGCATGAGCTCTGGTGGGGCAGGGGACAAGGAAGGGGAATGGGTCTGGACTTGATGAAGAAATGTGTATGAAATGCACAAAACGTCAATAAAAAATGGAAAAAATACCACCTTAAGGAATGATTAGTACCCTAGCTTAGCACAGAGAATTTTATCCCTGAGACCATCATAAAAGCAGAATTTATTGCCAACGAATGTAAAACCTGGAAAAATAGAACTGAATTTTTGAACTATAAAAACCTTTACAAATATTTTATGGCAAGTAAAACAATTCAAGGACATTCAAATAAAAGCATCCATTAAGGGGCTGGAGAGATGGCTCAGTGGTTAAGAGCACCAACTGCTTTTGCAGAGGACCTGGGTTCAATTCCCAGCACCCACATGGCGGCTAAGAACCATCTTTAACTCCAGTTCCAGGGGACTCCAACATCCTCTTCTGATCTCTGCAGCATTGCATGACACAGGTGCACCAACCTACATGCAGACAGTACACTCATACACATAAAAAATAATAAATAAAAAAATTTAAAAAAGCATCCATTAAAAATCCACCTGTCTTTTTTTTTAAGGTCCAGAGAGCATCATGGAAGAGTGGGCAGCACTGCTGTAAGCAGCAGAAGATGGGGAAGATCTGTGTAAAATGCTGTCTCTGGACAGGACAAGTCTATGCAGTCATGAACACACAGCATCTGTAGCTACCTGTACAAGAAACAAACAAAAACAAACACAAAATAGGAAAATTATTTGGGAAAAGGAAGGGTACTGGAAGGCGTGGGGGCGGGGAGAAGAGAGGGTAATGGGGGAGAGATAGAATCACAGTATATTGCATGCATGTATGAAATTTTTATTTTATTTTTCAGGCACAAAAAGGCAACTGTTTATTTACACCATAGTCTGTACGCTGCAGTTCCTTGGGAGGCACCCACTGCCCATAGCCTGTTTCTTTTTGGATAGATCAGCCTGGAGGAAAAATGCTGCTCAGCACCTGGGACTTACCCCACTCTCCCTTCTCTGGGGCCTAAGAGTGGAAGTCTCATCCCAACCCTAAAGCAAAGGCCTGCTACAATTACGAGCTTCTGGGGCAAAGCCCACCCGACAAACCCCTGAGCCTGAGGCCAGGCCTGTAGTTCCTTCAACTGGGCGGAAGGAGGGGGAGGCCCAGCCCCAGTGGGCGTAGCTGAAGGTGGGGGCCTTCAGGGGTCCTCAGCACACGCTGTCCATCCGGATCTTGACAGCAGTCTGGGGTTTAATGGCACTCTGGTCTGAGCACCTTCCGCAGACAAGGAAGGGCTGGGCAGGTGGTAACAGTGGGCAGGGACAAGTGAATTCCTCCAGCCCACACTGCTACGTTTGAGACACTAGATGCAATGGTCCTGAACCCCGGGCGTGCTGCAAGCACTGGGAACCCACAGGCCAGGGCTTCCTCCAGGGGAAGAGGCATGTGCATGGCCATGAAGACCTGCAACCTCCCTGCAAGAACCGTAGTGAGCTCACTGGGTCACCAACTTACACTTGTGTGAGGGGGTGCATGAACATAAGTGACTCAAAGGCAGCCAGCAAGCCACATCTCTGAGAAGCTCACCTTGGCATGGGGGCAGCTCATGAGCTGCACCCCTGGAGTTCCCTGCCCATCGTGTAAGTTTCCCGCCCGAGTCTTTTCACCCCTGGTAATTACTTACTTCTTGTATGTCTTTGGGTATGAGCTCTTGTTCATCTTTCAACTTTCTGAACTTCCTGAACCTGGTCAGCTTCTTTAGTTTCCTGAGCCTCTCTCCAAGAGGGAATGCTTCAGTTTAGAGGGAATGGCCACACAGTAATTCCAGACAGTGGAGATCGTGGCCATCAGATTCTTGTTGCCTTACCAGTGCTTATATGTCCCTGGAAGGAAGAAAGAAACCTTATTCTCCAGTCCCTCTGACTCATCTAGAACATTCACTGCTACTCTTTACCTTCTCTCTCTCTATTCAACGGAAGCCCTTCTTTGGATAAATTTATTAAAAGGAGTAATTTGTTATATTAAACCACCATCTACTCACTGCCTCAGGGCTCACATCTTCTCTGCTTAGCTAGTCAGACCTTCCCACACTGCCCCATCGCCAGCACAGACCTGGGCTCCCTCCTATTCCTCAAGCCTAACAGCCCTAGACTAGCCTAACAACATTATCTCTTAGCACTTATCAAAAAAGCTTCATTATGCAACAAATGAAGACTATTACTTAGTCTCACAGATGGTCAAACATAGAGAATAAGTGTCTGTGAGATGCCCAGCCCTAAGTGACACATCTGCAGTGCACCTTCTTCACTTGACGCTTAGGGAACGTAGAATAGGAGGCAGAGAGAATTTTATGCGTCCCTCAACTCTCACCAGTGAAGCTTCCTCATGCAACACAAGGCAATTAACAAATAAAGCCACAACTGGCCAAAATGTAGAGAGTAAGAGACTGCAGAGTGTATAACCTTGAGTAGGACTCCTGTATTACTAAACCTCTGCACCCAGGGCTCAGGGGCCCGAAAATCTGTAGGAGCCAGGGGTAGTGGATGACTACAAGGAAATAGAGAGTTTTCCAGACTTCTGGGAACTTGCTCAAATTAACTTACAGGAACGGTGACAGCGTGCACAAGACCCATGCAAACTCAAACCAGACAAAAATCTAGCAGAGAACTGTGGAAATGGGTAAGAAACCACTGATTACTGCCAGGTGAAGGAGAGTAGATCTTCTTTAAGGGCATGATGCTGGATAAGGGTCCAGTGATGGACTCACACTGAGGGACATTTGGAGATCCTAACTTGACTCCATAGGCCTTAATATATATGAAAGGATGCATGAAATCCATCTGGGGTTATGGAGGGCACAGGTGGGGGGATCTATTTATGATCAGGATATAGTGTATGAATTGCAGAAAAATTCAATAAAAATAAAAGAAAATAAAACTACTCTCTAATACTTGGGAAGGAAAGCCCTATGAGGGAATTTCCAATGACATTTTCAAAGTTAAGCAGGAATAATTTTAATGTTGTGTTTCTTTGTGTTAATGGGGGAGGTAAAGGACGTTCACATTTATTAACTGACTCTTTTCCTGGACAGTGTGGCGGGCCCTGTTTTGCAGGTGAACAAACATTGAAAATGCAGATACTTTTTCCAAAGTGACAGAACCATGTGCCCAACCTGATAGATGATTCTTCCTGCATTATCCAGAAAAAAAAGAGCTTCTGCCAGAAGGTAGTGAAAAGTCCCTTTGGATCCCAGGAAAACAAAAGCGAGATAAAAGGAAAGTTAGGCACTGAAGGAAAAGATATGTTTTAATGCCATGGTGATGCCTTGGCCAGTGACTCCTACCAAAGGACACGTTTTCAGAGACTCCATAGGGAACTTCAGAGAGTCTGTCAGCTGGAAGAGGGGTCCACTCACTTCTCAGCTCCTGTTTGTGTCAGTCAGAGATCACAAGATGGCAATGCCCCTATGTTTCCCAGCTACGCCGGCTGGCTCTTTGGCAGTCTTTGGGGAGTCATTCTCAGAGCAACTCAACAAGTGGGACCACGCAGCAATGCTCTCACTTGCTTCCCAGATCATGTAGGATAGCCCGGCTAGAATTAGAGAATCCGGATCATCTTACCATCAGAGATAGTAGGAAGCCACTGCCCAGACACAGGGTTGCTGTCTAGGAAAGACCAAATGCTGTCTGGTCATAGCCACTACTGTGGACCTAGTTCAACTGCTATGGCCGTCATGGCCAGCCAAGGAGCAATGATCGTTCTGTGAATAGTTTGTTCAAAATAGGAATAGAACTCTAGATTCTGCCTTTAATAAAATTCAAAACATTCTTTTCAGAGCTTATACAAAATTTATTGATTGCAGAGATCTTCCTGAATGTTCATCAGTAACATGAATGAAATGCAGCTGAGATTATTCAGGGAAGCACTTAAACCAAATCCAGTACAGACTCCAACATCAAAATGCAAATTGTCATGTGAGAATTGCCCTAGTTCCTGTGAATGAATTTCTTAGGATTCCAGTATCAATAAAGAGAAGTGTTACATTTATTTTTATACCTTCTCTTTTTGCATGTGGAAAAAAGAAGTCAAGAAGGTTGATGACACTGTGCCAAACCTCAGGATAGATTTCTCATTGTGGGGTAAGTATGTGTGTCTGAATAAATCTACATGCTTATAAGTGCACACAAGTTTTCATTTAGGTGTGTGTGGAGTGCTTTCTGTGTATGGGTGTAAATATGTGAGCTTTCTGGTACCCAAAAGTCTATTTTTTTTCAAAAAAATTTTTATTTATTATTTTCTATGTGTATGAGTGTACTGTCTGCATGTAGGTTTGTGCACCCGTGAGCAATGCTGTGCAGGTCAGAAGAGGGTGTTGGATTCCCCTGGAACTGGAGTCAAAGATGGTTCTTAGCTGCCATGTGGGTGCTGGGAGTCGAACCTAGGTCCTCTGTAAGAGCAATCGGTACTCTTAACTGCTGAGCCATCTCTCCAGCCCCCCTAAAGTCTATTTCAATAGTACAAGTGTGTGAAAGCCTTTCATGGACTGTATGTCCATCCACATGTGCATGCATGTATGTCTGCCTGTATTTTTCACTGTCATCTGGTTCAGTACAAGTCATACCAAGACAAGCTGAGGCAGATCCTTCAGGCCAGAGCAGATCCTAAGGATGCATGGTTCTTAGACTCCAAGGCTAAGGTCACCTGCAGACAACTCCTCCTAGGGAGCAAAGGAGGCCGATTTTGCTTCAGAAGTCCCAGATCCCAGACAGACCTAAATCTGGAGTGGTCTTGAGAGAGATCCATGGTGAAGGGACATCCAACCACTGTTTAACTCCAGAGAGTTTTCCATTAAAATGAAAAATGAGATTTGCTGCCTGCCAAGCAGCACTGTCCTGCTGCCCTCCTCCCATCCCTAACAACACATATTCCACCGTCTCTCATACTGGCTACTCCAGAGCTGCATCTATGTGGAGCTTGTGCTGCTCGTCTGTTTTCTGACTGGCTTGTTCCATTCAGCACACAGTCCTCAGTGTTGAGTCACATTGTGGTGCATCTCAGAATTCCCTTCTTATAAACAGAAACATTTCACTGTAATACACACTACTTTTTGTTTGATTATCCATCATTCAATGAGGGACACTTGAGTTGGTTCCCTGTTGGGCAATTGAGAATGGTGTTGCTGTGAATATGTGCATAAAATATCTCCTCAAGATCTTGCTTCCAATTCCATTGTGAATTTACCCAGAAGGGGAATTGCTGGGTTGTATGCAATCACAAAACTCTACATTCAGCTCCTTGGGAAACTGGAATGCCGTTTTCCGAAGTAGTTGTGCCAGTTTATGCAAGCGTGCCAGTGTCTCCAGGTCCTCATACATGTGTTATATTTACTTAGTTGTTTTATAATTTGTTTATATAGTAGGCATCTCAGGGGGTATGGGATGTTAACCTGAAACACGGAGAGGAAGTTGTGGAGGATGGACAAAAGCAGAATTACTAAAGCTGCCTCAGACAGTACTACTGTCCCAGGCATCATCCACGACAGACAGTTCAGGGTAGAAAGTAAACTAAGCATTATTGTGTAGACATAGGGGGCATGACTATAGAAAGAAGTCAAGAGAGTAGTATAAGGTCTCAGTTTGGGTGATGTGTCTGATGCTGTGATTGTTCCATCCCCTCTTCTTAGAGACACATAAGCTGCCCATGTAACTGGAGCTGCCCTCTGGAAATGGGCTAAGCACTTCTTCATGGGCACCAGTGATGCAGAAACTGCTCCTCTTCTTTGATAAAGTGCAGATATGACTGGTGAGGTCTACAGAGAATCACATATTAAAGGAAGTAAAGGGCCTGGCCAGGCATTGCCCAGGGCCATACCTCTGGACATCACAAGCAGAACAGTCAGACCTCGTCGGTCATTGTAGAGAGCCCAGAGCAGGATGTCAGAAGACCCAAGAGCAAATCCAGTTTTTGCACACCATCAAATCTATCCTAGGTATGATTTGATTTTAAAGGTCATTGAAGCTAAAGTAAAGTCCCAGAGCCTGTGGTGGGGCAGCATACAGGTCTTCCTACTGCCCCACAGGAAGTCTCACACTGTGATGCAGTGACTGTTGTTGAAAGGCTGGAATGAGAGCTGTTCTTCACTGGGATGGAGAGTAGATCAAGGGAGGTGGAAGGTAAGTAGAACTGGCCGTGATGTGGAGGGAAGGGCAAAGGCCTTGTGACCAGACTGAGGTCGGGTCTATATTAGGGACTCAGGGGTCATTGTATTGATGGTGATGGTGGTGATGGTATGACGCCATCCAGTGCTCCATCTGCTTCTCTTCCCTGGCAGCTCACTGCAAAGCAGTTAACTATACAGATAGAACTCTCACAGATGTGTATCCTCTCGCGCCCACCTCCACAGCTTCGTGTGGATTTGCACAGTGTGAAGGAGTACCACTTCTTGCCTACTGCCATCTGCAGATGGAATCTCATTCACATGCGTCTGCACCACTGAGCTAGAACAAAGCAATGTGATTCTGTTTACAGTTCATTTCACCTGCTTTTTCTCAGAACAGAAAGTCTGTGGTGTGCCTGGGACAGTCAGAGCCCCGTGGTGAGAGCTCTCTTTGCTATGGGTTCCTGGTCAGTTTTTCTCCACATATCTCTGGGTCTATGGAGCACAGAAATGGTGGTAGATTGATTCCCATATCTGTAGTTGTGGTAACAGTTTAGCACTTTCAGTCTTACATTGTCTCCTGGTATCTTCTTTGAAAAACTCATAGAGTTAGAGGAGGACATTGTCCTTGTACTTAGATCCAACTTTGTGCCTTCTTAATTCAGTGGCAGAGATCATCTTCATGAAACCTCAGCTTTATCATCCATGAAATGGGCTCCTCTTGCCCATCTCTAGCTATTTGTTTTATGCACACTGGGAATACAGCTCAGTGGGAGAGCTATTTCCTTGACGTGTGAGGCCCTATATTTAATCCCTCTGTGTGTGTGTGTGTGTGTGTGTGTGTGTGTGTGTCTGTAGCTTTATGTTCTGAGAATTTGAATGACAGAATTGTGCTGTGTGCTACAGTTAGAGCTGAGTGCTGGGGAAATGCGGTAGGCTGGGAAAGAACACAGCCCCATTCACGGCCGCGCTCCAGGGCAGCTGTTAAGGTCCAAGCAGCTTCTGCATTCTTGAGGTCTTTCTGGGATCCACTTGAGTGGCTTGTGGTTCCATTTTTTTTTTCTTTTTAGAAAGAAATTATTTCAGAAGGCTAAAGATTCAGCCCGTTGCTTAGAACAGGATCAGAGCCATCCAGAAACTCCCTGTGGAGCAGTGACGTCAATAGAAATATAATGTGAGCTACACGTGTCCTTTGATGTCACTTAAAAGAAAGGAGTATTTATTTTAATCACATATTTTATTATATACTACACTTGACCCCAAATATCCAAAATATAGTCTCAAAATGGGCTCAGGAGAAAAACTGAAAATGAGATTTTTTTTTTTGAAAATGAGATATTTTAAGGCCTTTCTTCCATATTAAGTTTCTAGTATCCAATGTGTGTTTTATAAGTATGAGCTTCTCAATTGAGATGTTAATTTTCTTGGTAAGCATTTGATCTATACTGTATCTCATCAAATTTGCAATTTGAAAAAAATAGATTCATATTTCTGTATGACTCCAAATACACTTTAAGGGTTCCAGTAAAATTACATTAATGGAAGAGTATTTTACTCTGTTTCAGTTTTTAGATTTAAACTTAAATTATTTAAAATGAGAGAAAATGAAACATTCAGTTCCTAGCTCATATGAGCTGTATCTCAAAGACCGAATAGCTGCACATGGCTGGGGCACAACCTTGAGCCAAAAGTCCTCAACAGGACTCATCTTACGTTTTGAACTTGATTTAAAGGTGGGAAAGACAGGGAAACTAGAGGGGCAAGGAAAAGAAGCCCCTCACGAGGACCTGACTTCAGCTTCTCCTTGGCTGAGAGTCAACAATTTTGACACAACTGGGAACAAAGATGCTCCAAAGATTGCTTACACAGACAGACTCCCTTCCTGTGAGGTACCTCAGGGAACGCTCAGCAAACATGGTGCTTAAGGCCAAAATGTGACCTTTATGTTTAACCTTATAGGCCTTCCTCTCTCACTCCTACAACCTGAACAATGTACTTCAAACACCAATGAAACTTTACAGTTTCATTCTACAAAGGATTTACATGAAGATCAAGGGTCAGCTAAGCCAGCTCATTCTTTACTTAATTTTAAAACTTATACTAGACTAAACCTCTGGTTCTTGTGGTGTTAAGCAGTGGTTTTCAGTCCGTTCTTTGTTCTTGGTGACTCCATTTTAACATTTGGCTCCATTTTGAGTGCAAATTCTGAAGCAGGATGACTTTGCATTTCCTATATGCATATAAACACCACTGCCTGTCCAGTGCCAGCAATGAGACTCAGGTAAGGATAAATAACTTAGTCATACAAGTGAAAGGTATAAATTTGCTGAATATTGGGAATACAGGGCATGTGGAAATATCAAAACCATACCAGTAAAACTAGGCCTGAGGATTATCAAGCACCCCTGGCTGGCAAAGGGTCCAACAGCTTTACCAGGACGCCATAAAAAGAACACCTAACACTATAATGACAACATCACCACTAGCCTGTCATCTGACAGTCTGCTGGGCACGTCAAAGGACTAAACAGGCAGAAACTCATCCAGGACTTCAGCACAACACAGTCCCTAATACTTGATGAGGCCACGTGACTGCCCCTCAATCCAGTCTCTGGGCCAGTCCTGTGCTTTGATTTGTTCCTGAGTCACTGTGACCATGTTAGACCCTGCAGCCAAGCTTGTTTGCCCCCCCCCCGCAGCTTTCCAACTGGCCCCTTTAGTTGCATACCAGCCAGGGATCCTCTCTGCATCTGTAGCAGCTCTTTGTCTCTGCATCCATACCAGCTCTGTGTCTCTGCATCCATACCAGCTCTGTGTCTCTGCATCTGTATCAGCTCTGTGTCTCTGCATCCGTATCAGCCAGGGAGCCTCTCTGCATCCGTACCAGCTCTGTGTCTCTGCATCCATATCAGCTCTGTCTCTGCATCTGTATCAGCTCTGGGTCTCTCTGTGCATCTGTACCATCTCTGTGTCTCTGCATCCATACCAGTTCTGTGTCTCTGCATCAGTACCAGCTCTGTGTTTCTCTGCATCTGTACCAGCTCTGTGTCTCTGCATCCATACCAGCGCTGTGTCTCTGCATCCGTACCAGCTCTGTGTCTCTCTGCATCCATATCAGCTCTGTGTCTCTGCATCCATATCAGCTTTGTGTCTCTGCATCTACACCAACTCTGTGTCTCTGCATCCGTACCAGCTCTGTCTCTCTGTGCATTTGTACCAGCTCTGTGTCTCTCTCTGCATCTGTATCAGCTCTGTGTTTCTGCTTCTTGTAAGACTTTCTTTTAAAAACTCCGCAGTTGTTTTAAACCTTTTACATCTATTCTGTATCTTCTATATACAAATATATATGCATATATTACCATGAAATAGAATGTGTGATCTGAGAGTTGTCATTAGTCATTGAATGTGTAATAATAGAACCTGTGATTGCCACACCCAGATTTCAAGAGAAATCAGGACAACTTGGTAAATTGCACCTAATGAAACTGGTGTATTTTGTTAATTTATTGTCATTCATTACAGAAAAATAAAAACACGTCTGTCCATGTTTCTGGCATAGCACACGTATAACACTGTTTGACCTTTGAACCTGTTTGTAAAGTATAACCTTTGGGCAAAGTAACCTCGAAAGCCACAAAATCATACATACCTACACCACACATACACACACACACACACACAGTTAAGATGGATATGTCATAGGTGACTATCTCTCTTGAGAAGCTTATAGCAACTCCTTGAGTGTATGTTAACTTATCTTTTTTTTTGTAACTTGCTTGTATGTCATATATGGACATGTGCATGTGTGTATACATGTGCACCTATCAATGAGTGTGAAGGCCAGAGGTCAATGTCAGGTGACTTTTTTCTATTTTGGAGGCAGGGTCTCTCACAGAGGCGGGGGCTCACTCATTGGCTAGCTGGCTGATCAGGGCACCTCTGGGATCCCCCTGTCCCCACCTTCCCACATTGCAGGTGCAGGTCAGTATGTGCCTCCTTGTCTAGCTTGTTGTGTGAATGCTAAGAATCTGAACTTAGCTCTTCATAGTTGCATAGCAAGCATATTATACAGTAGTCATCTCCCCAGGCCCTAATTTACCTTTCTTAATAAACCTCAACTCTATTTCATACTAACTCGCCCTGAAATTCTTTTCTGCAGTATAAGCCAAAATTCCAGCCACACTTGAGCAGATGCCCCCAGGGAAACTCAGGCTGATGCCACAGCTTCAGCCTTCAGAGTAGTTTCATATTTTCATAGAGGACCCTAAACTCCCTGGGAGTCTTGCCATTTGGAGGGTGATTTTGAGGATAGATAATGTGCTTAGGTCTGGAATGCAGATAGACTACACTGAGAAGGAGCATTGTTTTTGTAGTCATCAACATATTTGCAGATAGAAGCTCATATATTTGCATTCCAATTGCTTACAAGACTTGAGACACACTTGAGCAGATTTCAAGCAGCTGGTGAGACTCTACACACTGAGAGGCATGTGTGCGTTACTCATGAGACAGGCTATTGTTGAAGACCAGCTGGTAGGCTGCAGTATCTTTAGAACTGCTACGCAAATTCATCCCCTCCGTAGGAGCTGGGCTCCGGCCACACAGTCTGCCCAGTGTTCATGGCTGTCTCTCAGGGCTAAGCATTGCAGCTTGAGTACCTCCTCTTGCAGAACTACCTTTATCTTCTGCTTCTACTGGCTAATGTTGAGTCGGGATTGAAAATGGCCTACAAGCAAAAGCTCTGCTTTGTAACATTCCAACCCCTCATTGCCTCTGTACTTATAAGAATTGAATTATGGGCTGGAGAGATAGCCTAGCAGTTAAGAGCACCGACTGCTCTTATAGAGGACGCAGGTTCAATCCCCAGCACCCACATGGTGGCTAAGAACCGTCTGTAACTCCAATTCCAGGAGAACTCCAGTTCCAGGGGAATCAGAGACCGTCTTCTGACCTCTGCGGCATTGCACGACATGGGTGCACAGAACTACATGCAGACAGTACATTCATAGACATACAAAAATAAATAAAATTTAAAAAAAGAATTGAATTATATCAAATTATATCAGATTTTTCCAGTGGCCAAATCCACACAGTCTCCTATTGGTTACTCGAATGCCCCAACATAAACTTTTTTTGACAATTAATTTATCAAATAGCATTGAGATCATGCAGATTCAAGAAAGGACAAATCCCAGGACCACCTGGTGTATAAGATGTCGGCACCAATCCTTTAAGGTTGATTTTCCTATGCCATTATCTTCCTTCTTTCCCTTCTGTTTCAATCATTTTGCCAAGTTGTGTGAAGCATCTGATCATAGTTGGACTTTGGTGCAGGTGCCTGGCTGTTAAGACAGATAAGCACGAGGCTTCCCTTCTCTTCTACCAGACAGGAAGACAGAAACGTGTAAATATGACCAAGCATGCACACACTAGTACCTGTTATCTCTATCAGCTTAAATGTCTCCCTATTCGTTATAAATAAGATAACTTAGGTAAAGCTTAAAGGTCCTAGGATATGTCTGGCATTCCATAGGCAGTGCTGTCATGGTTTGGAGTCAGCCCTCCAGCAGGCTCCGTGTGGTCCTCAATGTTATAGAAATGGAAACAGAGGAGAAAGTTGTCTTTGTATTTATGTAGATGATATTGTGAAACTCTTGGAGTTCCAGCCCCTTGAGGACAAGAGTAAGCCCTTGCGTGCTTCAGAGTGCAAGAAGAGCACGCCCGTGAGGAGGCTCCCTGAGACAGCAGCGAAGGGAAAGCTGAAAATGAGCAAGGCTGTGGGAGAGAGAGACTAGTTCTGAAGGCCAAGGTGCCAAAAGCAGAAACGAAGGCAACATGACCATGGCACCTGCAGAAAACAAAGCATCAAGGCTGGAGAGAGAGTCTGCGCATGCATGTGCAAATATGTGTGTACATACATTAATCCATGTGTGTCTATGCTTGTATGCACACACATGTGTGCTGGAGACTGGAGAAGTATGAGGTCATACAGAGACAAATCCAGATACTTCATTTGTCTTTGTCAGATATTGAAGAAATTCCATTTGATTATACCTGAATTTTCAGCAGATCACAGTGGCTTCTATGTGAAGGAAGGTTGAGAGAGTAGAGGACTCGCAGCAGGGAGCTCTGGCATGCAACAATGGCTGCTCGGTCCTTGGAAGTGTCAGTGAAGAGAGAGAACCATGCTTAGAGTTGAAATGTATTCAGAGAATGAGATTAATTTAAATGCATAATTCTCATTCATGGTCACTGGTCCAGACATCCACAGGAGACAATTCAGTTCTCAAGATTCATATGATTCTTGGGCCCTGGTTTCTCTTTGCATATTACTCCAGCCTTCTACTCAGCTATCCTACCTCATATCAGTGGACTGAGTTGTTACTGAACAACGCATTTTGTGTTCTCACTTGTGTCTCATTTTGTAAATCCACCTGCAGGTTGAAGGACTATAAATTAGGCCAATTGATCTTATTTATTATAACAAATAACCCAAATGTCACTAGTGTGGCATGTTTTTTTTTTTTCCCTTGACATAAAGCCCAAGGTAGTAATATAGATAATTTTTTTCCCAAGCCCAAGTGACTGAGTATTCCTAATACTTTGCAGCTGGTAGGTTAGAAGACCCCAGGGCCTTGGGAATCCTCTCTGTGTCTTGTACATCTAGCCACTAAATGACTAAAGGGGAAGAATAAAAACAAAACATTGGAAAACCATGTTGGACATTGGAGAGGCCATGCTTGAAGCTGACAGAGATCACAATTGCCTGTGGTGCTGCCTAATCTTCATTGATAACTTGACAGGATTCTGTGTTGGTCACAGAAATGAGAAAATGAACGAACACATCCATACCCATATTCCATCATTCAGAACTAGTCATGCGGTTCTTAGTCAAAGGTCTGGGGAAATACAGATTGCATGCACAATAGGAAGAATGTGGTGAACACCTAGTCAGATCGTGCTATGGTACTAGGTAAATCCAAATGGGGAATTCATTTCTATGATACTTTCTTTTCTTCTTTCCTACACTAACTGTACAATATAACGTGGCTCCTTTTTTAAACTCAGAAAGTTCTAGAAGGTTTCTTCTTTTATCTTCTGTGGCTGATTTTTTTTATTAATTAAATGCATTCTTTGGCATTTTTAGACATGTACATAATATATTCTAATTATTCTCACTCCCCACCCCTCTTATCTCCTCCTACCTGTTGCTCCTCTTCTTTCATATATCCCTTCCCCACAGTCATGTCTTCTTGTTTTTTTTTTTTTGGTGACCCAAGGCATCTGTGTGATCATGGATCTGGAAATATCCACTGGAGTTTGGTGCATTCTCCAGTGGGCATCGGATGAGCAGACAATGACTGCCCGTCAGGAATATTCACCGAAGGTTCAGCTATGTCTAAGATGGGCCGCATCCTCTGGCCTTGGGTCAGATCTAAAAGACAGCATAGGAGATGACAACTAGATGCTGATTTTAAAAACTGGTTTTGGTTTTTCAGTGTTTTGTACATTGGCATTTTATTTACATCTCCCCATTCTACTCTCTCCCCATCTCCTTCCACAGACCACTAATCCCAATTGACTTTGTGACCTCCTCTTTGATTATTAGTGTTACACACACACACATACACACACACACACACCACCCCCCAATGCATGTACTGAGTCCATTTAGTAATGCTCCTTTGTACATGTGCTTATGACTGACCTCTTGGGATTGAATTATGCCTGACCTCTTGGGATTGAATTATGACTGACCTCTTAGGATTGAATTATGACTGACTGCTTGGGATTGAATTATGACTGACCTTTTGGGATTGAATTATGACTGACCACTTGGGATTGAATTATGACTGACCGCTTGGGATTGAATTATGACTGACCTCTTGGGATTGAATTATGACTGACCACTTGGGATTGAATTATGACTGACGTCTTGGGATTGAATTATGACTGACCTCTTGGGATTGAATTTTGACTGACGTCTTGGGATTGAATTATGACTGATCTCTTGGGATTGAATTATGACTGACATCTTGGGATTGAATTATGACTGACCTCTTGGGATTGAATTATGACTGACCACTTGGGATTGAATTATGACTGACCACTTGGGATTGAATTATGACTGACCTCTTGGGATTGAATTATGACTGACCACTTGGGATTGAATTATGACTGACCTCTTGGGATTGAATTATGACTGACCTCTTGGGATTGAATTATGTCTGACCACTTGGGATTGAATTATGACTGACCACTTGGGATTGAATTATGACTGACCTCTTGGGATTGAATTATGACTGACGTCTTGGGATTGAATTATGACTGACCTCTTGGGATTGAATTATGACTGACCTCTTGGGATTGAATTATGTCTGACCACTTGGGATTGAATTATGACTGACCACTTGGGATTGAATTATGACTGACCTCTTGGGATTGAATTATGACTGACCACTTGGGATTGAATTATGACTGACCACTTGGGATTGAATTATGACTGACCTCTTGGGATTGAATTATGTCTGACCACTTGGGATTGAATTATGACTGACCTCTTGGGATTGAATTATGACTGACCTCTTGGGATTGAATTATGACTGATGTCTTGGGATTGAATTATGACTGACCTCTTGGGATTGAATTATGACTGACATCTTGGGATTGAATTATGACTGACCTCTTGGGATTGAATTATGACTGACCACTTGGGATTGAATTATGACTGACATTTTGGGATTGAATTATGACTGACCACTTGGGATTGAATTATGACTGACTGCTTGGGATTGAATTATGACTGACCTCTTGGGATTGAATTATGACTGACCACTTGGGATTGAGTAACCCACCAGGGAGCTCCTCCCTGGAGAAAATTGATTCTCATTCCTTCAGCAGCCTCTGATTTCCTGTGGCAATCTAGACAAGGGGCCTTGTAATAGCAGGAAAAATCACGAGACTTTGTAGGTTTAGCAGTCTGGCCCGTTTTAGAGGGTTGGTCCAGGTAAAAATCTCTTTGAGTCCTAGTGTATGGATTGATCTTCAAGGTTTTCAACCCTTTCTGATAAAGAGAACTCTACAGTACAATGAAGAGGTAGGCAAAAGAGATAGAATTAGGGTCAAGTGATTGCTAGCCATTAGGAGAGGTGTCATTGAGCCTTCTCCTTTTTGGTGAGCTCTGGCTGCTAAGCTAGCTATTCTCCCATCATTCCCTTTGCACACACAGATACATTGCTACAGAAGCTCACGTTCCTTATTTAAATGAATTCTTAATAGTTATTGGCTGTTGAACACTTGGAAATCACTTTACCATCTTAAGCTCTTATTTTCTCATTTTAGAGTAGCATTTGATCTATAAAATAGCTTTAGGCTTGAATCTTCCAAGCCTCTGAAAAGGAATTCCTGGGAGACAAATGTAGAGAGGCATGGGTGAGAGCTCTTGCCTCTGTCTACATCAGTGAAGGATGTTAGAGACACTGATGTTCAATTGATAATCTCAGAAGGGCTTGTTTTTTTCATTCTTGAGAATTGTTATACCTTCATATAGAAATATATGATCATATTTATTTCCACTGTTTTCCCTCCTAACCTTGTCCCCTAACTCCTCAATATGTCCCTGTGCTGGCTTGAATGAGACTGTCCTCCATAGGCTCCCCGTATACAGATATGTTGTCCCCAATTGGGCTATTTTGGGAGATCTTGGAAGGTGTGGCCTTGCTGGAGGAAGCAAGTCACCGGGGACATCTTGGGGAGTTCTTAAGCCTTGCAGCATCTCCAGTCACTCTCCACTTCCTGTGCCTGCTTGAAGATGTGAGCCCTTAGCTTCTGCTCCTGCCTGTCCACCCACCATGCCTCCCACCATTACGGAATCCAGTTCTGGGACCTATGACTGTAAGCTCAGATAAATTCTTTTTCCTATAAAGTCCCTGGTCACAGTGTTTTTTCACAGCAACAAAAATGTAACTAAGACAGCCCCCTTCCCAAATCCATGCCTTTTTTTTTTTTTATGTATGTGTATCAATGTGCTGTCTGCATGCAGGTCTGTGCACCGTGCCGTGCAATGCCACGGAGGTCAGAAGACGGTGTTGGATTCCCCTGGAACTGGAGTTCTCCCTGAATTGGAGTTTCAGATGGTTCTCGGCCGCCATGTGGGTGCTGGGGATCGAACCTGGGTCCTCTGTAAGAGCGGTCGGTGCTCTTAACCACTAGGCCATCTCTCCAGCCCCATGCCTTTTTTTTTTTTTTTATAGCACATGATGTGCATTTAGTGTTGTTCATATGTGCATGGGTCTGAGGCATGGGAATCCTAAGAGGGGCCACATCCTCAAAACAAAGTGACTCTCCCCCCCAACCACCAGCTGCTGATGCTCTTCATTATATCTAGTTGAATAAACTATTGCATAAGAATGAAACAGGGTAGTTCAAACAGATTTGTTAAATAGAACGAAGACAGTGCATATTGGACTCATCTGTCTTGGCCTGGATAGGAGAAAATGATGGTCTCACAGTGGAGTAGAATTCCTCATTCCACAGGGTCTTAAAGGAGAATCCTGGTCACAGGATCACAAAGGTCTATGGAAAGTGCAGAAGAATGAGTTGCCTTTCCCACTATGCAAGTGGCAGGGTTGGCTCACACTCAGCTAAAGGAAAAGGCAGTGATGACAGAATAAAGAAGCCATGCTGTTTTAGCAAGACATTGGAATGGACACAGTTCCATTGCCTGTTCTTCCCCTTTCTTCTGGTAAAACATTCATATTTTCCTGGGAAGTGCTCCCCTTCCCTGAATTATCCTCTATAGTTCTTTTGGTGTTGACCCTGCTTATTAGCGCTAATCTAAAGCCAATATCCCCAATCAGAAGGATTGGCCTAAGGATGATCAAAGACATTTCTTGAAACCAAGGAGAAGTTTCTCCTGGGATTATTCAGAGGAGAATGCTTGAAGAAGGAGCTATATAGAAGGACAGTAGCTAAGAAAGTAGAAAATCGAGTCATGAAGACCTGTCTAAGATCTTGATTCCTCTTACCTCTGAACTTATTTGACTAATGAATACATTGTTCCCTTCCTGACTATAGATATTATAAAGGATATTATGACTAAAAGGATGCTAACTAGTATGAGAGGTCATGTGATTTTCCCAAACCATTTGGGTCATGATAATTATAATTACATCAAAAGTGACTGTTCTCTGAGTTCCTTCTGGCTATGTAGGCCTTCATTCAATAGGTCATTGGTCCCCTCTCTACCAAGGGTAAATGCGACAGTGCAAAAGACCAGGCAGGGAGCCTGTCAGAGGGCGAAACTCAAAACTTTATTTTCTAGTACAGGGTATATAGGAAGCTTCTACCAGTCAGCACAGAGGGCATCAGAGAATATCCAATCATTGACAAGGTCAACCTAATCATGCAGTTATACAGTCCTCGGCCTACACACGCTTCTGTAGATGATCACATGTTGTTTACAAGCCCAACGTGGGGGACCACTAATCACAGTGAGGGGGCTGCATGCAGCTGTTGCCAGGAAGGGCTCCATGTTGATGGTGCACCAAGAAATTGTGCAATGTGGCTTACTACCCAGGCCCAGGAATGGTTTACACAGATACTTTATAGATAGTAGCTCCTTCTTCCTTAGCAACTTGCAAGGGACCCAAAAGGTTCTGCCATATCATGTCACTGGGCTGAGATCTAATTGCTTATGGGTATTGAATCCGGGATAACTAAATTATTATTATTATTATTATTATTATTATTATTATTATTATTATTTGGGGGTATTTTTGAGACATGGTCTTCCTGTAGCCCCAGCTGGCCTGGGACTTGCTCTGTAGAGCAGGCTGGCCTTGAACTCACAGAGATCCACCTGCTTCTGCCTCCTGAGTGCTGAGATTAAAGGTGTGTGCCACCATGTTTGGGACTTGTTTATTTATTTTTATTATATGTGTATGAGTGTTTTACCTTTATGTATGTAAGTGCAGTCATCTCATGCAATGCCCCCAAAGGCCAGAGGGGTCATCAGATCTTCTGTAACTGGAGTTAAGGATGGTTGTTAGCCACCATGTAAGTGCTTGCAACTGAACCTAGGTCCTTTGCAAGAGCAGCCAGTGATCCTAGCCACTGAGCTATTTCTCCAGCCCACTAAATTAAATTACACCAGAGACTATGGTATTATCATTCTATCACATGATATGTCCTGAAAGAAAAGGCCAAGTAAACATGAGGACAAATAGGAAAGCCAGAGAATGCAATTGGACTAAGGACCCAAATCACTGAAAAGATATGCATTTTAGGAAAGGTCTGTTGTTATAGGAAAGAGAAGAGACTGAGAAACAATGAAGAAAGAAGCAATGAATGCTCCTTGAATGTTAGGACAGAGAACAGGGAAGTTAATTTTGCATTGTTGTTCTAGAGCATTAATGAAGTTACCTAGAGTTAATCTGTTACCAGGAGGGTCTAGCTTAATTTCAGAGAAGGCTTAGACATGGAGGCCAGAAGGAACTCAGGCCTCTGTCATGCCTACTTCTTCTCTAGTCTTGTTTATACTCTCTATCTCTGTGGAGAGGTCCTCACAGTCTGCAACCTGTGCGGCAGGCCTCAGCTGTCTCTCCTGGTTGCCAAGGTGTACAGCCTCCAGAGACCGAATTTCCGTGTTGATTCCCCTCTTTGACTCCCCTCTAAATTGCTCCGGGGAGGATAGCTGCTTAGCTGCATGAGATGAGCTGTCCATCCTGGATCTTTACTAGAGTGAAGTGGGCAAGGAGCCAGCCAGGTGGCGAGACTTCGAGGGAGGAGTCTGTAGTGGGTGTCCAGAGCTCCATCAGGGACTGCAAGCGCATCACCTCAGCTGGCGTCAGCCCTCTCTGGCATTGAGTATCCACCAGCGAACGCTCTGGAGAAGACGGTGTTCTTCCTCAGAGAAGTATCTCTGGGGAGCCCTCTGACCTCCATAAGTCCTTAGGGGCTGGCTTTAGGACTGTTTTGGCCTGAATGCATGTTCTACATTGAAATCTCTACCTGAATCTTCTTCCTGGAGAACTCAACATGGAGCTGCTTGTTCTGAGAAATGCGTGGGAAAGAAGAGCCCAAACTGAGATTCTGGGGCTAGATAAGTTGTTGCTTGTCTGGATAGGGCCTTCCTTCCTCGTGGCAGGTAGAACCCAGAAGACCCTGGTTCTGGTAATGGACAATTGTTGATGAGTTGGGAAAATAACTGTGGGAGGGTCTGCATTAACGGACTTTGTGGATCAGACACTCCTCAATATGGGATAAAGAGTAATTATAAGGACAATGGAATAGAGTGAATGTTGTTAAACTCAGTTGAGTTTAGGAAACTAGGAATAGAATGGTCAGATGATTAACTGACAAGTGCTAAATGTGAAAGACATCTTCCTGTTAGAGAGTTTCAGTGAAAGATAGCTGGGGGCTTAATTATCAGAGTGCTTGATCTCCAAAGAATGTGAGACTCTCCACTAAGCGGGTCAGTCATGCCAAGGTCATGCCTGGCTTGGATCCAGCTGAGTGGAAGTGCCATCAAATCCTTCGTCTACAGACTTCCCTGCCCTTCTGGAGGACATCCGTCTATTAAGGGGCATCCCTTCTCTTGTTGAACATGATGTTGAAATCTCCTGGTGTCCAAGGGAACCTAGGATGCCTTCAGGATATCAGTTCCCTGAAGGTTTCTAGATGGAGGGGTTCAAAGAATATAAGAAATACCCAAAGCAAATTAACAGTGCTGCCAAATTTCAAATCTTTCTATATCTGTCCCAAAGCCATTGTCTTTAATGCCATTTATATCCTGCTATATTTTCTTATTCAATTTAGCCTTTTTAAAAAATAATTGATCTTTTAAGGCTCTTGATAGCCTTATCACATACTGTATTAGTTATTTTTCTGTTGCTGTGATAAAATACTATGACCAAGACAAAAAAGAGAAAATTGTGTATGAAATATATTTATTCTTAAACATTAGTTGAATCTACGTGCACTGTCTACTTACCCCAGTAAGGCTTTTGGATTCAGATAATCTAGATAGAACCCAATACCTACACTGCCATGGCCATGAGATTTTCAAGTATTAAGTTTGTTTGCATAAGGAATCAACCCAAGGAAAAAAATAGTTGATCTGTTGGCAAAGTGTTTTAATTTATAGACATAAGAAAGCTGGGCTAATAGACATGAACTGAGGTGAGCAGATAGAAACAATGTGTAAGTTGGTGAACTGGGTGTCTGTGATCCATTCCTTTGTCCTTTGATTTATTCATTTAACATACTTTGGGGGGGTATTTTTGAGACAGGATTTCCCTTTAGTCCCAGCTGGTCTGGAGCTCTCTATGTAGACCAGGGTGGCCTTAAACTTACAGAGATCCACCTGCCTCTGTCTCCCAAGTGCTGGGATTAAAGGCTTTTGCCACCACGCCCAGCTTGTTTAACAGACTTTTATTAAGCTTTTACTCTAAGAAAGCCCAAGGCAAGATGCTGAGGAAATATACAAGAAACAAAGTCTCTAAGATTCTCATTTCCAAAATGTGTTTTTCAGCAGGACAGAATGACATGTAGAGTTAAGGGAAATTAATCACATTACGGCTGATAGGAAGGCCCAGTATTCCACCTTTAGCCTGCTAGAGTCACTGAGCATCATTTTCAAGACAGACACTCACAGCAGGGCTGTTTCCCTAGGGAAGTAAAATACTGGCATCATCAGGAGAGAACTGGCAGGAAAACTGATCCACCTGTTTCCCCTTGTGCTCCACATATGACCCCACATCCCACAGACAGAAATTTCAGCCAGTGCTGGCCATGGGCTAGCACAGGCTGGTGTAGCCTACGGGCACCTTTTAGTCAAAACAGGATCTGCTGATATTTCCATTTTGATTCTTCATCCGGGGATGCTATCCAATGCTAGCAACGGTGTGAGGCAGCCTTCCCACCACAACATAAAACACAGTGTTGTACTGAGAGTTAGTACACATGCAGGGATGTGATGCATAGAGACATGGTGAGAGTGTTGCCTTCTGTCATTGTTTGTTTCCCCATAGTTGGTCACAAGTAATCTCCACGTATGAGACCACTCAGTGACCACATGCCAGAGCTTCCAAAGGTAAGACGTTCACGAATAATGGGCAAACATAGTGGATTTAAAGTTCAGAAAGGTAAGGAAGAAAGAGGGAAGCATGAAGGGAGACATTTAATAATCAATTGAAAGGTGATTACAGCATTGTGTTATCCCATGGCCTGTCACCTTGAGGAGCCCAGAGGGGGCAGGAATTGGTCCATGTACAGCAAGGTTGGCCCTGGGTCAGACCACAGAGGTACACTCAGTGCCAGGCAGGGATGTCAGTACGCACAGAGACACATTAGTGTCGGGCACGAGGTGCAGGGGTAGAAGGCTGGTCCCTCGTCTTTTTTCTTGGAATTGATAGGATCAGCTGCCTGCTTCCTTTGTTTTTTTTTTTTTTTTTTTTTTTCGGATTAATGTATATTCAATTGACAAGAGTTCAACAAGTATCCAATTTTGCCCAAACTCTATCCACAAATTACATGGTATTTTAGGACTTAGTAAAAGTAAAAATGTTTATATTAAACAACATCAGTTTAAAGGTTTTGATAAAATGGTGATACATCTGAGTTAATTGGAAATATAAATTGTTGTTGTTCATATTGTTTTACTTAAAATCTATATAACAATAACTTTGGGATTAACACATACAAATGTTCTCTATAAACTTTGTATTATACAGTATCATCTTGTAACATTCTCTTTCACCTGTAGGATAATTTAACTTAAGGAATTAAGTATGCTTCCCAAATTAACAACATACAGTCACCCAAAACAGCTTGGATAAATTTAATGAAATTTACACCTTGATTCCTGCCTATAGGTGTGTGTACTACAACTGCCTTTTTGAGACTCATGGGTCAAAAAACAAAAACTTAGAATTAAAAAAGGGGGGAAGCTACTAAAAAAAAAAAAAGTACAATTGTTAGTCAAGTTTTCATTCCTGTGACAAAAAAATGGAATAAACAACTTAAAAGAGAAAAAAAATTTCTTGAGGTTACTGTTTATGGGATCATGTGCATTAAAGTTTGGTGCATTTATGTTTAAAAAAAGGGGGGAATACAGTTATATATTAAACCCCTTTGCCAAAAATTTTTCAATTTAATCTTTAACTATGGGGAAATGATTTGTATGTTCCCACAGGTCAAAACGTCACCAACTTAATGGCTGAGAAAGAAAAGACATAGCCTTGCATTGTGTAGGCTGTACCAAGAAATACCAGCAGAGAAGTTGGCCCATCTAAGCACTAAAATGAGGAAAAACCTCAGACTGCTACAGGTATCAAACATCTCTGTGGATCCTATTTGTAACAACTGTTTATAAAGAGTCCTAATGAACCTTACCTTCTAGGTGCTGCAAAGTTTTAATATGAGAGACTTTCTTACCTCCTTTTCATAGAACAAAGAAAAATATGATGGTAATGAAGTCAATCTCTAACTGTAAATTAAAGCTGACTTTTATAGAGGTTATCTCTTATAAAACAGGTAAAAACTGCTTTCTTTAATTGACTAATAGACATAGGAACTGTGAAAAGGACTATTCTCTATTCAGAACCAAATATAATACTAGAGTCTCTCTAAGCTGTGCATTTAAGCAAAATATCTTAATACACGAGAGCTCTGATGTCAGCAATGGATTACTTTGCCAAGGAAATGTTGGCCAGGGGATCCAAGTCCCCCCCCCCCAAAAAATGTAAAGGCTTCTTGCCTGTAAACTGGGATACCCGCAAGAAGAGAGGCTGTAAGGCCCTGCTGTCGAGGACCTGATGTAAGCATGGGAAAGATGTATTGAGACCACACTTGCAAGTGTACAGTTGGTCTCTGGAATGCCAGAGAGTGCTACCAAAGGCCACTAAACCAATAAAGCAAATATTGGTCTCCTTGAGTCAAGCAAGACTCCTCTGTTGGCATCAGCTACACCTCACCTGCCTGGAAATACTGTGCAGCAGTGGCAGCCATATGTCTGTATATCCCAAATCTAATTGGCTATTAGCTCTCTCCTTGGAGGAACAACTCATGGCTGATGCCACAAGCTTACATCCTCTAGTGGTTAGGAGATGCTATAAGCCACTGTAAGACCCTGTCATCTTTTACAGAAAAAATGTAATTCATGGATTAGTATACAATCCAAATATCTGTGTCTATACCAAAGTAACCTACCATAATAATCAGTACTGTTCAAATATCTATATATCTAATTGCCTGTGCTTCATCAGTAGGATTGAAAGGTTATTCCTGAACAAACTGTCAGCCCATGAAAAGAAACAGCCAGAACTGGTCAGAGTCCAAAATGACATCTCCAGAGAAAGTAGACTGTTCTGCTTCCTGCCCACCCGTGCCCCTTTTCTAAGCCCAGGGAACAATCTGTGGAAGAGGGGGCGTGGTAGAATGTAAGGGCTGCGATTGGGGTGAATGGCGAAACCACAGCAACACAGACTGGATGCCCACTTGACCAACTTGACTGCACACACAAGCCCCTCCAACTAGATGGTGGGAGCCCTGGGCTGCATAGGTTTGGGCACAACTGCCCGCAAACTGGTTCCACATAAAGGATGCCTATACTCAAAACTTACTACTCATTGTTAAAAAAATAAATAAATAAATACACTTCTAAAAAAAAGAAAAAGAAAAACTTGATCACTTAAAAAATGCAAGACTTTAATAAATGCAGGGTTTTGTTTGTTTGTAAAATAAAATAAAATAATAATAATAATAATAATAATAATAAAAAATAAAGTTAAAATTAAAATAGCTACTAATGTGACCCAACACAAAATTATAAACTTATTTTAACATTATGAGATTTTTGTTGTGACATTTTTTATAATTTGATTTTGTTCTTGCATGTGATCTTTGTACATAACAACATTATGTGGCAATATCAAAAGGCTGGACATGCCTAGGAACCTGTTGTTACTTCTATTTATTAAATGTCTTCTTCCTTCTCCTCTTCTAGCAAACTGTATGGGCAGCTGTTGTGGTTATCTATTGCCATTAAACAAGGTGTGAGTGACTCTTACCCCAAAATTTGGTGACTTAAAACAATTACAGGATTAGAGAGATGGCTTAGTCAGTAACATGCTTGCTATCAAAGCATGAGGTTCTGAGTTTCATCCCCAGCACCCATGTAAAAAGCTGGGCATGATGGCACATACTTACTTGTCTTTTTGTTTTGTTTTGTTTTGTTTTGTTGTGTTTGTTTGTTTGTTTCAGACAGGTTCTCCCTGTAGCCCCAGCTGGCCTGGAACTCACTCTGTAGACTAGGCTGGCCTTGAACTCATAGAGATCCACCTGCTTCTGCCTCCCAAGTGCTAGGATTAAAGGCGTGTGCCACCATGCCACCATGCCCTGCTTAAAGACAGTTCTTAGCTGCCATGTGGGTGCTAGGAATGAAACCCAGGTCCTCTGCAAGAGCAGTCAGTGCTCTCAACCACTGAGCCATCTCTCCAGCCCTGGCATGTACTTGTCATCCCAGGCCTGGGGAGGTAGAAACAGGATCCCTGGGGCGTGCTGGTCATCATACCCAGCCAAACTGGCAATCCCAGTAAGAGATCCTGTCTCATGAACAAGGTAAATGGCTGCTGAGGAATGGCATCTGAGGTTCATCTTTGGCTTTTACATACATGTGTATGTATACACATATACATGTCCATGTGCACGCACACACACAACCAACAATTATTTTGCCCATGAATCTGCAATCTGGGTTGTGCTTGAAGGAAACATTTCAGGCAGGGTGAGCTGATAGTTTGACTGGTACTCAAGAATCTACTCCTAAGATGGGTCACTCATCCAGCCGGCAGCCAAGAGCTCTGGGTCCTCTCCATGTGGGCTTCTCCATTGGTCTGCTCTCTCACCATGTGGCAGCTGGATTTCTCCACCAGATATTTCCAGACACAGGATGTGGAAGCTCCAGTCTCGTAACATCTGGCCCTAGATCCTGCATTTCAATCTGACCCGGATCACTCTGGAATCAGCACTCCAGAGGAACTCTGAGTTGGCCAGGACTTGATCCGCTTCACCATTCATTGCCTTCCCTTGCCCAGTCTTGCATCTGTCCTTTTCTTTGGCCAGATGTTGATATCAGTGATGACTGTCATGCTGATTAGATTTTGTCAATTTGACACAAACTCGAGATTCTATTGACGGTTCCAGGGAAACAGAGTCCATTGCGGCGGGAGGCATGGTGGCTGGGGCTGGAGCGGAAAGCCGAGGGTCACATCTTGCAATGAGCACAGGAAGTCAAGAGACTGCTTCCTTTGTTAAACAAAGCCTTTCTCTGCTGATGTGTTTCTACTTCCATATATCTCACATTGTTCAAACTCCATCCTCATGACCTGAAACTCTGTAACTCTAAATAAGCAACTCATTGTGTTCTCCATATCTGCTGTGCCTTCAACAGCTCAGCTATTGCATAAGACGTCCCTTTTGTCAGAAGTGATGCCGTGTTCCCTGTGCATTGAGCACTTTCTGCCTCCTGCTCAGAGGGCAGCACCTTCCGATTAACCCAGGCAGTTAGCTGATCCCTCTATGCTGTGGGCTCCTTTGTTGGTGGTAGGTGGAACCTGGGCAAATTGGACGGTGAATCCTCACATGTGGCTGAATTGGAAGTCTTCAGCACAGATCCTGGTAGCGAGATACTCCACTAAACTATGAGGCAGTAATGATGATTAGAAGGAATTAAGGAGTGAACATTTCATTGTGTTATTGCTCCAGGCCTCCATGGATTCTTTGAAAAAGTCTTTCAGAAGAACTGTGATGGGATTAGTTGTTCTCACCCTGATGATCATCAGATCATCAGAGGAACTCGGGGGTGGGAGAGTTTTGAGATGCAACCCCACCTCCAATGAAGTGATTCGTCTCCCTAGGCTTTCGAACCACACTGGACAGGTGGCATTCTATCTATTAAGACTCAGTCTCTGGGAAGAAGTTTGCTTGAAGCCCTTTCAGTTTGTGCATTTAATAAATACTATTTTGGGGGGCTGGAGAGATAGCCTAATGGTTAAGAGCACCAACTGCTCTTGCAGAAGACCTGGGTTCGATCCCCAGCACCCACAGGGCGGCTGAGAACCATCTGTAACTCCAATTCCAGGAGAACTCCAGTTCCAGGGGAATCCGAGACCCTCTTCTGACCTCAGCGGCATTGCATGACACGGGTGCCCAAACCTACATGCAGACAGTACATTTATACACATACAAAAATAAATAAAATTTTTTAAAAAAATAAAAAAATACTATTTTGCCCTGTTGATTTCAGTCCGAAAACGTGGAGTTTCGTGTACCACAGGCACACACATCCCTGCATGGAGGCTCCTGAGATTACAAGGGCTTCTCAAATTTTCCTCTCCAATCGCCTGTAAATCCCTGACATATTTAGTATTTTCTCCTGCAGTGTTCTTATCCAGCCTGCCTCCTATGGTCTTTACCTTGGGAAGAGCTGGCCTCCAGCTCTTCAGAAGCTTCTTTTGCTCATGGGCTGTTTCGCTCATGCCTGTTTCTCTTGTGGGCCTGGGTAATTAATGAATGCGCAGCAAGTCTCCCATTGTACTGTGTTTGCTTTGTCCTCATTGAGATGAAATTGAACTCAGCCAGGCAGTGCCTCTTCAATGCCCATCACTGTCATGCCCTTTAGAAATACAATTGAATGTACCTAATTTTTCCAACTGACTAGGCAATTATACCTCTGGGAAGATTTGAAAATAGAAGTTCCAGATAAACACTATAACCTCATCAAGCATGGAAGTAGGGACTTCATTTCCAGGATCCTGAAGCTCTCACTGGACAGTGGATGATTCTCTGAGCATCGTGCTGGGGTCTTTCCTCTCAAGGGACTTGAATGCAAGATGAAGAAGTTGAAGTTCAGGGCAGTTGCGTTTCCCTGCTCACCAGGTGTACCAATGATGAAAAGAGCTGCTTCTCCCTAGAGGACCCTCCTCTCTGGCCCTACCTCAAGTTGCCCCCAACCCCATTCCAGGTACCTGGCCAGGCCTAAGGAAAAAAAATTTCTCAAAAGCTGATTGAGAGGACCCATATTGGAAACTTGATTCAGGGAGCCGAGCTTGTTGTCAACCAGAGGCCAAGCTATATTCTTTTACTTATAGAAATTTGGGCGGAGGAAGACATAAGCACCATCTCATACCAGCTTTTATCCCCCGCCCCTTCCTGCCTTTGTGGCCTGTTTTCCTGCAAGGAAGTGGGTGTGATCATCTCAGTGCAGGATTTGGGTGATACGTCCAGATCCTTAAATGAAGGCATGCAGACCGTCCTCACTCCCCTCCCTTTCAGCCTCCCCTGCATGGATGTGGGTAGAGAACTGGATTCAGGGTCTCCTCTGTCTACATAACCAATTTGCTATCTCCCTGTTACTTACTTCTCCAGGAAACAGGTGTTAGATTGAAGTTTAGTCTCAGGCATACTGAAGACCCTCTTGGCCTCAAGTGACCCATCTAAACGGCCCCTGGACATTTTACACTGCGGATTAGTGACAGGGATGCGCTTATTGGCAAAGTATAATTTGTCTCCTACCTGGTCTTATGCCTTGCATCAACAGATGCTTTGGAGTCCAGGGGAGGAGGAGGGAATAATTCAGGCATTACTGCATGTGTGACATTAATACCACAGAACAGCAGGCTTGGGTTGTTTTTTTTTTTAAATTAGTCTATATTAATTGTAGGAAGTAATGGGTTCCATTGGGCCATTTTCCTGCATGCCTACAAATGTACTTTGATCACATTTACTACCTGCTCGATCTCTTATTCTCCTACGTGGCTCTCAACTACCCTCCACATCTCCAACAATGTTCCTTTTACCTTCATCTCTCTGTTGCTGTTATTCTAAGTTCCATATTTGAGAGAAAACATGTGTTAATGGCTTTGTGAGTCTGGCTTGTTTTGCCGAACATCCTCTGTAGTCTCCTCCATTCCCTGGCAAATGGAGCAATCCTATTCTTAACTCAGGCAGTGAGACTTGGTAGAGTTCCTGCCCCTGTGGTAACAGACCTGCTGATAAGCTTCTGTCTGCTAAGGGTTGGAGCCAGCTTCATCCTGAGCACATGTAAGAGGTTTAGCATCCATTGACTGTCCTGATTACAGTCATGCTTAGAACAACTTCATTGCCAACTAAGCAATGGCAATTACTGTCAGTACGGTTTGTGATGAGATATTTAGCAGAACTGACTCAAGGCAGATGTCCGTGAAGGTAACCACAGTTCTGGTGCATTTACGTTGTAAGTGATGCTAGGGTTTGGGTAAGTTGGTGAAAGCAGAAGATAAAGGCACTGAGGAGATCTTGAGTTATGATCCTGTGCTGGAACTTTAGCAAACCATATGGGTTTGGGCTGAATATTCTGGGCTGGAGGATGTTAGCCAAGTTATCACTTTCCTAGATTTCCTTTCCTTCCTCTAGTTTGGGACTAGGCGCTCTTTGTGAGCTTGTTTGTTATGGGATCATGCTCATTTACTGGGCAGCTGGAACGGAACATTGGGAGATGGATGATGTGGGGCTGAGGATATAACTCAGCTGGTAGAGTGCTTGCCTGATGCACAGCGCGCTGGGTTTGACCCACAGCACTGCATAATACTGGGCACAGTGGCACATGCCTGTAATCCTAGGACTCAGGAGGAGGGAGAGGGAGGAGGGAGTGGTAGGAGGAGGTGGGAGGAGGGAGGAGTGGGGGGAGGGAG
>VZQC01011880.1:378054-564899 GCA_009823505.1 Rhizomys pruinosus
TCCAAATGAATTTAAGAACTTTTGTTTCCAAGCCTGTGAAGAAACTCTTGGGGATTTTGATTGGGATTGCATTAAATCTATACAAGAGTTTTGGTAAAATGGACATTTTTACAATGTTAATTTTCCCAATCCATGAGCATGGGAGGTTTTTCCATCTTCTGAGGTCTTCTTCAATTTCTTTCTTTAAGGGTTTAAAATTTTTGTTGTAGAGGTCTTTGGTGTCTTTGGTTAGGTTTGTTCCTAGGTATCTTATTGTTTTTGAGGCTATTGTGAGTGGGAAGGTCTCTTTGAATTCTTTCTCCAGTTGCTTGTTCTTGGTGTAAAGAAAGGCCATTGATTTTCTAAGGTTAATTTTGTATCCTGCCACTTTGCTGAAGCTGTTAATCGTTTCTAGGAGTTTTCTGGTGGAGTTTTTTGCATCCCTTAAGTAAACAATCATATCATCAGCAAATAGGGATAGTTTGACTTCCTCTTTTCCAATTAGTACTCCTTTAATATCCTTTTCTTGCCTTATTGCTCTAGCAAGTGTTTCAAGCACTATATTGAAGAGGAGTGGTGACAGGGGGCAGCCTTGCCGAGTTCCTACCTTTAAAGGGAATGTTTCTGTCATTTCCCCATTTAGGATGATATTGGCTGTGGGTTTCCTGTATATGGCTTTGATTACATTGAGGAATGATCCCTCCAATCCAATTCCTTCTAGGACTTTAAGCATGAAGGGATGCTGGATTTTGTCAAAGGCTTTTTCAGCATCAATTGAGATGATGGTGTGGTTTTTGTCTTTGATTCCGTTTATATGTTTGATGATGTTTATTGATTTTCATATGTTGAACCATCCCTGCATCTCTGGTATGAATCCAACTTGGTCATGATGGATGATCTTCTTGATGTGGGTCTATATGCAATTTGCCAGTATTCTGTTTAGAATTTTGGCATCTGTGTTCATTAGGGAGATGGGTCTATAATTCTCCTTTTTAGTTGAATCTTTACTGTGTTTTTTACATCTTACTGTGTTTTTTACAAAACAGAGTTTAGGCAAAATTCAGAGAGTGTCTGTGAAGTGTTCAGCTGCAACTGGAACATTTGTGTCACACCTCCTCCCCTCAAAGCTCTGGGAACACAGGACAGACAAGAGGTGGAAAGATCGTAAGAGCCAGTGCGTCTGGACACGCCAGGGCCACTGCACCCATGAACTCACAGCAGCCGTGGTTGCACACACACAAGCTCCAGTTATTAGCAGCTAATCGTTGCTGGAAGGAGAGTTAGTTTTCTTTAGCCATGGTCACTGGTAGGTTGCTTCTGAGCCTGGGAGTGGCTCCACCCCCACAAGCATATACATAGCACTAATTAGACTCAATGGCTTATAAGAAAAATATCAAGTCATGAAGCTCAGGAGGAAGACATGGGAACAGGAGGTCTTAGAAGACTTGGAAGGAGGAGTGGAGGGCAGGTAGATATGATCGAAGTACATTGTATACATGGATGAAATTCTCAGAGAGTAAATAAGAAAGTTACCAAAGACACTACAAATGTGAGAGTAACAAACAAGGAGAAGCCAACCTGGTATTTACCTGGAAGATTCGTGCCTACTGGCTGGCTTTTGTCATAGTAGAAGGTGCTATACATGCTACCAGAAGAGAAAAGTAATCATCAACTTTACCCAGCTGTGAACCCTTCAAGGTACAATGATGACTGCCCGTTGGTGCTATAATGGCATGGATGTTATGAGACTCACCAACCATCTTCTGAATGGATTTATGCCTCTCTTCACAAGATGGAGCCCATACTTGCCACTGTTATCAGGGCCAAGAACCTGTGTCTAGATAGATCACAGGCCATAGAAGAGAACCTACTTTTTTCTTTTTTTTTTAAATAGCTCACAAGATTTATTAAACGCACTTTCTTCATAACACTGTCCAAGTGTACATGATTCTAATAGCAAAAATATTTTACATCATTTATTCAAATACAGTATAACAAATTATTTGGTATAAATATAAATATATTTAAAAGGATACCTAAAAAGTTTGATTATATAGTCACGGGTCTAGAAAACAAGCTAGCTGGGTGTGGCGGATCCCAGTACTCAGAGGCAGGAGGAGGAGGGCAAGTCCTAGGCCACACTGAGCCATGTTACAGACTCCATCTCAAAGAAAAGAAGAAAGGGAAAGGGAGTGGGAAGAGAAAAGACAAAGAAACAGAGATTAATTACTGAACCACAAAGCGAAAACACCATTCTGAACCTTCAGGAAGCTCAAGGAGATACAACATTCAAAGAAGGCCCTCAATGTACATTTACAGTTCATTAACTTGATAAGAAAAGTGTTTACTTCCCAGAACACTGATAAAATAAATACTGAGCTTCAGAGAGAAAACAAACTCAAATACCAAAAATAAAACAGGGAAAGAAATTTCCTATACTGTACCATGTCAAACTCCTGCAAGCACAGCAAATGGATCACCGCTGCTAGGATGAGCAGTAAATAAACCAACTTTTAATGACATTATTATACCCATAGATTAGTGCATGTCTTAACACTCACCGGAGAAGCTTCTTGCTGGATTAACACAGAGGTCCACAGCCAGTCAGTCCACAGTGCATGAGAGACTGCAGAGTGATCATCCCTAAATACAACACCTATATCACACCCTCTCTTCCCAAGGCTCAGGGATCACTATGGAAGAGGGGGTAGAAAGATCATCAGAGCAGGTGGATGGGGGAGACTACAAGGAAGCAGTGTTTTCCAGACAGCAGGGCAGTTGCACATATGACCTCATAGCAATTGTGACAGCATGCACAAGACTTGGTCAAGCTCCAGCAAGGAGAATCTCAGCACAGAGCAGAGAGAAGTGGGCAGGAAACCCCAACCCTAGATGAGGAACTAACAGCTGGGAGAGAGGAGTCTGTTTTCTTTAAGGGTGTATGCCTACTAGTTGATAGACTCTAAGGGATGCCCCATACCCAAGAGCATTTGGGGAATACAAATTAGAATTAATAGGCCTTAAAAAAAAACAGGGGATGTGAACTTGGTGGGTGCAGTAGAGTGGAAGTGAAGATTGATGGTGTCTGAATCTGATCAAAATACATTGTGTGAAGTTCTCAAAGAACCGATAAAATATTTAAAAAATGCAAAACAGATAGGAGTATTGAAATACAATTTATGCACCATAAAATTCATCCATTTAAAACACATCATTCAATGTTGTTTTATGTTTACAGAATTATGCAACAGAAAATTTCCAGAATCTAATTTTAGAACACTTCCATCATCTCCAAAAGAAACATCATGTCCAGTTATCAGCCTCTCCACATTCCTGCTTCTGCCTTAAGTCAACATCAATGTGTTCTCTGTCTCTGTGTTTTCTGAACATCTTGTATGAATGGAAACTTATAACATATAATGAGATATCTCGTACGTGACTTCTAGCATGTTTCTGAGGCTTTTTCTTGTTGTAGGCTGATATAATATTGTCTACTTTTATTGCTGCTTGGATTCCTAAAGTCAATTAGTTGCTTGAAGTTAAAACACTGTGTGTGTGTGTGTGTGTGTGTGTGTGTGTGTGTGCTCTCCTTTTATCACTGTGACCAACTACCTGGCAAGAAGCAACAGAAGGGAGGAAGGGCTCATTCTGGATCGGTGTTTAGGATCTATAGCCCGTCACGAGTGGAAGGGCTTATTCTGGATCCGTGTTTAGGATATATAGCCCATCACGAGCGGAAGGGCTTATTCTGGATCAGTGTTTAGGATCTATAGCCCATCACGAGCAGAAGGCATGATGGTGGGAGGAGCATGTGGCTGGGGCAGTGGGAGGAAGGTGAGGCAGCTGGTTGATCTCACTGTCAGTCAGAAAGTAGAGGGTTCAGGGAGGAAATGGAACAGGGTCTTATCTGCCAAGCTACCACCTCTATGTCACTATGTCTTTCTACTAAGTACCATATCCAAAAAGTTCCATAACCTTCAAAACAGTGGTACCAGCTGAGACTAAGTGTTGAACCATATGATGTATTTGTAGGGGGAGGGAGGGTGGTTGACTACGCCATAAACTATCTTAGTGTCTACCCATCCTTAAGATCAGGCTATTAATTTTATGGCTCTCAGTTGTCTGGGAAGGGTAGGAAAGGTACTTGAGGCTCTTTCTGCCTCAGAAGTAAGGACTATCTAGAAAAACCCATGTGTTTCCCCTTATTGAGCCCTAAGCACAGCTTCTGTGAACGCAGTAGGGTTTTCAGTTGTTCAAGGTACAGACATTGGGGCCTTGTCTCTTGTAGAGCTAAATTCCTTTTGTACTTGACCTGCCTGGATCGAAAAGCAGAGATCCTTATTTCCAACCCAGATTTGAGGACAGATAACCTGCCACTGTCCTGTGAGGGGAAGTCTGCCGTTGAATTGATACAGAGGTGAGCAATGCTCTGCCCTGTGAAGCAAACATTTATCCCCCATGGGTGTGGGAGTGTGTGATGTCCAGACTGAGACCCAGGTCTGACTCAACGAGGAGCAAGCACAGCTGAAGCATGAAGACTTGTGCACAAGGATGCTGACAGGCTGGAGCTCATCCCAAAGAGGCAGCTGGAGCAGTTAGACAGCCACATGTTCAAGGGTCTCTTCCAAGTGCAATCTGTTCCCAAGGGCTGATATGTGAGAGGAACTGGATTCATTTGTGAGATCCTAGAGGGCCCACCAAAGACCAGTGTGCCTGAATTATATAGTTCCCAGACAGCAGAGAAGCCCAGTCTCCAGCAACAGGCCTTGAGCCTGGCCAGATAATCACTCCCAATAGGCAATTTAGAGTCCAATTAGGAATTTAGGTGTAATCTTGGTTGTGACAATAGGAAAAATTCCACTGGACCTTGGAAGGAAGCCTTGCTGTGGCACTTCAGGCTTGCTCTTGCACTGTGGATACCTTGTTAAAGTATGTAGGTGCTAGGACCCTGTCTATTCTTGGCTGGGGCTGACCCAGGAAATTGGTGTGTCTAATCCTTCATGGGATGTGCACCTAGATATGCTGTTGAGCAATTTAGGGGAAATTAGGGTTATTTTTCAGCTTTTGTTATCATTTTCCTGTTTCATTAATGTTGGGCATTGAGGCTAAATGACTGGTTGGTAATAAGAAAGTGGCAAGTCGATGAGTCACTGCCCATGCCTTTCTGAGTCCTCTGCTCCATTTGGCCTGGTAGATCCTCCTTAATATTTTCACTGTTAAGAGTTCCTGTGTTTCAGAGGGGCAGTGAACTTGCCTTGCAATCCTATGAAATCTCTTATGAATAGCAGCCATGTGCACACTGGGAGATTGCATTCCACTCCAGGAAGGATTGAATTGCCATGGGTAATTTTGAATGGAACGGTCTTATCTTCTAAGTGTAGTGGGTCATTTGACAATAACTTTCTGTGTTTCCTGATTAAATTATCTCCCCCCATAGTTTGTCTCTGTCTTTGGTCTAACACTTGGATGGACAGATCAAAGACTCACCAGACTCTTGTCAGTCAAGGCTTCTTAAAAGCCCTCTTAGAACAAAGTGAAGAACTTCTAGAAAGAGCAAGACAAAGAAGTAGACAGGTTAACCTCTGCTTCGGTACCATCCAGTATGGCCTCTTCATTTTAACCATAGATGGTTCTTAAGCTCAAAAGCTCCAGAAAAATCCCTCCTTATCCTGCAGATAAGATAAAATATTTTAAGGTTGAGTCTGACCATGTCCCATAGCATTAAATTAGTTTTTTAATTCCTTGGGTTTCAGTCCTGTCTTGGTAGAATGTGCATCATAGTATCGACCACATTGTGGTAGGGATGATGAACTGGAGGCATGGGTGAAGGCCTGAGCTATTTAGAAGTTGTAATTATAGTTATGAGTAATATTAATACCATTTATATATGAAAGATGAGCTTACTCAAGGCTAGTCCATAACAATTCTGATTTTCCTTTATCAGAAAGCCTCAAACACTCAAACACAAAACCAAAGTACCCTCCATTTCCCCCTACATCCCAATTTCTGCTGTTTCCAAGGCTCAGCCAGAGAGGACAGGCAGCAGTGAGCCAGTGCAGCTGGCAGCTCTGTCTATGTGGAGCTGGATCATTCTGGTGGGAGTGATGCCAGGTCTCCTGGCCAGTCATGTTCTTCCTACTGGCTTCCAAGCATCACAGGAGCTCAGTGGGTGGGGGTGTGAGTCAAGGTTGGGCATCTGGAGATGGCAACCTCAGCTTGACTTCACCCTCCAGACATTCCAGCTGAGTCTTTACTGTCTTTTTTTGTCTGAATGAGCTTCAGTTGACTTTTTAAAAATAAATATATAATCTATAACCAAGACAATTGCTTAGAACTGTTATATAAAACTCTGCTTGGAACAGCACAGAAGAAATCTGTATAGAGACATCCAGCAACAAAAGAATCTGCACCAATTACTAACCTGGACCTTATTTTACAGAAAGAATTTGGGCCAGTTTGGGCCAGCATCACCCCTCACTTTACAGCCCAGTGTTGGAGGCCGAGGGTTTGCTCAGCACTGTGCTTGTCATCCTAAGAAAACCCGCAAGACTCTGTCTTGCCTTTGCGGGAAAGAAAGAAAGCCCAGAGAGCCAAACAGTTACCATGTGGCAGGTCTAGGACTTGGGTGAAGACCTAATTCCAAAGCTATGCTTCTAATCTAAATGCACGCTGTCTTCTCTGCTGTGGTTCTCCTCATTCTTTCATAACTAACTGGCTGGCTTTAAGATGATTAGCGTGGGGCTGGAGAGATAGCCTAGCGGTTAAGAGCACCGACTGCTCTTGCAGAGGACCCGGGTTCGATCCCCAGCACCCACATGGCGGCTAAGAACCGTCTGTAACTCCAATTCCAGGAGAACTCCAGTTCCAGGGGAATCCGGCACCCTCTTCTGACCTCCGCGGCATTGCACAACACGGGTGCACAGACCTACATGCAGACAATACATTCATACACATACAAAAATAAATAAAATTAAAAAAAAAAGATGATTAGCGTGATGAAGGGCTTTGTTAGTTGTGGTGTTGGTGGCATCCAGTGTTTCCATGCAATCGACGATTTGTGCTGTCCTGACCTTTGTCCAGAGAGGTAGAGCCGGGAAGTAGATGTATCCCTGTGACAGCATCTAGAACGTGGGGCCAAGATCCAGGAGAAGGAAGGCATCCTTCTCCCCAATCCCTACAAGCTGAGGCTGGCAAGCAGCTAGAAGATGGCAGCAGTCTGTGATTACACCACCCAGAAAGAGGCACCTACATCTAGACCTCTGTCTGAAGGGTGTCTGTTAATTCTTTAGTCTGCATTCCCAGTGGCAGCAATGGTATGTACTACACACTGCAGCCATTTGTTCCAATTTCAGTTTAGAAATTGTTAGCTTCAGTAATAGCTGAACTTCTGCTAAAAATATTAATAAAGGTTTTATTGCATGGTAAGCATAAAAATAGATGATTGGAAGAAGGAAGGAGCTGTGGAATGTAAAGCATCCTTCTTTCTCCAAAATAGTGGGGTGCTGAGTGTGCTCTTCTCCCAGGTCTCTGGGTCTTCTCGTGTGTTTGGAGAGCTCTAAGGAACAGCATGAAGGCCTGGAATTGCTGTTGCTATGATGGCAGAATACATTCCATTGCCTGGCAGGGGAGAGCCCAAGCCAGAGCTTCTGTAGCCTCTGCTTCTGCCTTATCTATAGTTAGAAATGGGAGGTGAGAAAACCCCAAGAGGAGGCTGGTTCTGGCTTCCCTAGAACTTCAAGTCATGTTCTGTGACTCTAGTTCCTTTTCTGGTGCTGTGACAAAACACTTCGACCAAGAAGAACTTAGAGTAGGAAATGGTTTCTTCGGTTTACAGTTCCAAGTCATAGCCGTCTTTGAAAGAAATCAAGGCAGGAACTCAATGTAGGAGGTTGCAGGCAGGCCTGCTTGCTGTTCCACACACACGGCCTCTGACCAAGGAACTTGTTTTACAACAAAGTTGGCTGCAGGCAGACTCTGCTGAGCTAGTGTTCTTATACAGCTTAGGACACTGTGTTGGATAGCTTTAGTGTCAACTTGACACACCTGGGTTGAGGGAGCCTCAATTGGGGAATTGGCTCCATTGGATTGGCCTGTGGCCACATCTGTGGAGTATTGTCTTGATGGTTGAGCAGTGTGGGAGGGCCCAGCTCACAATGAGTGGTGCCACCCTGGGCAGGTGGTTGTATATTGTATAAGAAGGCAGGCTGGGCATGAGCCAGGGGAGCAAGCCAGTAAACAGCATTCCTCCATGGCCTGTGCTTCAGCTCCTGCCTCCAGGTTCCTGCCCTGAGTTCCTGCCTTGGGCTCCTTAAGTGATGAACTGTGACCCAGGAGATGTAAGCTGAATAAACCCTTTCCTCCCCAAGTTGGTGTCAGTCAGAGTGTTTTGTCACAGCAATGGAAGACAAACTATGACAGACCCCCTGCCTGGGTACTGGTGCTACCCACAGTGGGCTTGGTCCTCCTACAAGCATTAATAATCAAGATAATCTCCCAGACCTGCTCAGAGGCTGGTCTGATCCAGGGAATTTCTTAAGTGAGACTCTTCCCAGATAATTCTAGGTTGTGTTAAGTTGGCAGTTAAAGCTAACTGTGACACACAGCTTCTGAATTTCATGAAGCCCAGGGACCAACAAGGGAATATATGGAAGAATTCTGAAGTTGTCTTTAGGCTTAGTGGGGAAGAGGTTTGTGACTGATTAGTAATGTCTGCCTTAGGTTCAGGACTTGGAAGTGTGCATTTGGTATAGAGTAGTACTTCTGTCTGTGATGGAGCCAGCTCATTGGCTGTGGAGGAAAGTATGGTTTCATTTTCATTGGCCTTGAATGTTTTCTTCTAGGGCTGAACTACAGAGTTCCTTTCATCCTTAAACCATACTTCATGGATAGATAGCATGAATCCTATTTTACATATCAATAAGCTTTATTGAGCCCACACTGCAAGTATGTGATATATCCAGAATTTTAAACCCAGGTTTATCCAATTCCAGTCTGGTTCATACTATCCATTATCACGTTCTGTGCTTTATAGTTTCTGTACAAGCAGTAACTGAGTTAAAACTTTACAAAGATGCATATATGTATGCAAGTGTACACAAATATATGAAACAATCAAATCATTTCTAAAAATGTTTCTCAACTAAAGAACAGAACTCGGGACACTCAAAAGGCCTTTAATATTCTGATCCAGACTTTAAACAGAGCAGCTCCTGAGAGATGCTACAAATGCTGGAAAAGGTGACCTCAGGCATTTTCTGAGATTAGCCCAAAGCAGATTAGGATAAGGGTTTCCATTAAGGCAATTAGAGCTAGCAAGGGCTTCCTAGGGGACATTGCCTCTGGTCTACTTTGGCTAAAAGCCTGAGGCCTTTGACAGTCACAATACCTTAAGGCAGATGCAACAGCAGGAAAACCCTAAATTGGATTTAGCAAAGATTTCTTCCTTTAATATAGTCTTTCCATCCTGTCTATAATTCACTTTTTAATTCCTTTCTAATGTGTGATGTATCATGAGACATATCTTACAATTAAATGAAAAGCAAGAAGAGATTAGAAAGACACCAAATTGTGCCCAAGGGTTTATAGTCCTGAGATTATTCTCTTAAATAATGCAGTTCTTTAAGATACAGCTAGTGGGTATCTGTCTGGAAATACATCCTTGGCGTGGCAGGGGAGGGTGAGACAAGGGTCACTGGGAATGGTGTGCCAACCCAACTGGCCTTCTTCCTGGCACAGTGAACACCCTTCACACAGTTTTAAGGAGGAGATGGGCATCTTTAGATTTTTCACTGTGTAGGGTATAGACAGGAAAGAATGGGGGGAGGGGGGAGACAGAAGAACCACGAAGGTGGGGTGGTGCCTGGTTTCCTACTTCAGTGCTTCCGTGCGGAAGGCTCCCCCGACTCGTTCATCTCCAATACTCCTGAGGTACCACAGTATAAGTTGTAAGTGGATGGGATTTCAGTGATCCCAAGAGAAAGCAATGTCTCCACAGAGCCTGGGTAGAGGGAACTAAATGAAGGAGGAGGGATTTGAAAAAGAAGGACATCCTACCCAGGCTGTATCATGGAGACCAGTACAGGAAGATCAAGACAGGACGTGCTGCTCACTGGACCTCATTTGGTGACCATGGGAAGGGAAAACCCCAGTGTGGAACACAAGGGCAGAACTGATGGTGGCTTGGGCTTGCCAAGGAGGAGACTTCAATCATGACATCTTTCAGCCTAATAAAAAAAATCATAAGCTGAAGATGCTAAAACTATATGTGGCATGCATATGTGCATATTTTGGAGTGATGCATACTGGAAGGAATAACAACAACAACAACGAGACCAACAGAAAAAACTGCATCAAAGAACTGACTGAAATGGTGAACTTCTGCTTGAAACAGTAAACTGCATCGAGAGTTTTGAGAGAGACTGAGAAAAAGATAAAAAATATGTCTGGCAGAACGCATGAGTGCTGGTGGGGTGGGGGGGCAAGGAAGGGGGCACAGGTCTAGATTTGATTTATAATGTAATTTTGTATGAAATGCACAGAGCTTCAATAAAACATTGGCTTTAAAAAAATAAAAAAGGACAGGAAAGATGAGATGTGTGCGAGCACAGAGTAGTCGAGGTGCCCTCCGGCTCCTGGCCTGGGGACTGGGGTCTTCCCAAGTGAGAAGAAATGGAGGCAGATTCAGGGGGACGGTGGGCCAGGGTGAGGTGGAAAGGCCTGCCAGACACTCAGGTAGGATGCCGCGGATACCCAGATGCTGCCAGACACTCAGGTGGGATGCCCCGGACGCCCAGATGCTGCCTGTGGGCTACCAGCTTGCCCTCAGTTCTGCCCTTTGCACACATTGTTCCCTCTAGACTAGAATCTCCTTTGCCCTCTCCACAGCAAACCTTCTGTGGTCTTGAACCCACACCACTTCACCTTCCCAGGAAGCCCCCTCTAGGTTCAGATATGCGTGTCAAGCTCTCTGGGGTCAGGTTCCAACAGACCTAATCTTCCCTTTCTGGCCTGACCTTGGCTGGTAATCTACCCAGGGTCGGAAGGATGGACTATTCTCTTTCTCACCCTCTAAAAACCAACTCCATGAGATGTAGGAGTGTGTCTTTGTGGCTGCAGGTGGCTTCTAGTGAAAGATTCTGTGCCTGACACATGGTGGTACCCCAATAAACATTTATTGAATAAATAATAAAATGAATGAATGGATATGTATCTGTAGGAATAAGTGATGCATCAGTGAACTGGCAGAGTTCTGTCTCCCAGTGCATAATAGGATTTAGACCCTACTTAGTTTCTCAGGAATAGGAGAGGGAGTTTGGCAAAGTAGCAAAATGTCAATTCCTGGGTTTGAATTCATGTGCTTGTCACATAGTAGTATTTGAATAAAAGTTTGAATGTATCCTGTGGCTTTTCTTACTATGTTATTTGAATGGCTTTAGGCAAGAGTAAGATTTGGGAGGGGTTCAGTTTTCTTATATATCAAATGAGAAAAAAAAAACTTATCTTACTTTTCCATTTTTATTGAATTTCATATATTATATTTTGATCGTATTTAGATCCTCTCTCCCATCTGCAACCCCCTTGCCACACCTGTCCAATTCCATGTACTCTATTATATATAAATTATCTCCTATATAGTCAAATGTGTATCCCCAAATGTCCTTAGATGTGATCCACTCACTGCAGCCTGATTAACTTACCAAAAGACTGACTTGCCCTTCCCAGTAGACATAGGTTTCCAGTAGTTCCTCAGGTACTGCTGGGGTTTCCGACCCACTTCTCTATGTCTATGCTGGGATTTTGTCTGGCTTGAGCTTACACTGGATGAGTTCATTCTGTCACCATTGCTGTGAGTTCGTATGAGTAACTGCCCAGCTGTCCAGAAAACTGTTTTCTTGTGATCATCCACCACTTCTGGCTTAGTTTTGTTTTTATTTTTTTTATTCATTCATTAGTTTCTTTCTTTATTTATATGTGAATACGTGTATTGCCTGAATGTGTGTAAGTGCACCTGTGTCCTACAATGCCCATAAGGTGAGAATACATCCCCTGGATGGTTGTTAGCTGCCATGTTAGTGCTGGGAATCAAACCCAGAGCCTATGTAAGAACATCCGGTACTCTTAACCACTGAACCATATCTTTGGCCCTCATTAATTAATTAACTAACTAACTAACTAATTAATTAATTAATTAATTAACGTGGTCTCCTTAGTCCCAGCCTGCTTGGAAGTGACTATGTGAACCAGGCTGGACTTGATCTCATAGAGATCTGCCACCTTCTACCTCCCAAGGATTGGGGTTAAAGACATGTGCCACCAAGACCAGCCTTAGTTTTGTTTTTAATGGGAATACAGTGAGATAATATGTCAATATTAGTGCATAGAAGGCACTCAGTAAGGCTCATGATCAGTAACTGGGCTAATGAGATAATAAAAAGGCAGAGTTTGTAGAGGAGAGTCAGACAACAGCATGGCACCAAGAATCTCACACACACACACACACACACACACACACACACACACACCATCTCCTGATCTTCCCTCCACATTTCCTATCTATTTTATGCAGCTGTCTACACTCTCCTGTTCCTGCTGGTGAAGACTACTGGTTCTCAGGGAGAGGATGAGGACAGATAGAATTTTAGGTTCTTATTTCCATCACAGAAAGAATGTAGAGCTATGACAAAGTAGGAATTTGGAAGAAATTTTATTAAAGAGTGAAAGTGCACACTCAAAGGTACGTGCAGGTTGGTCAGAGTGGGTCATGTTCCATGTTCCATGCTTGATGAGGCCTTTCAGACCACTGAAAAGATGAATTTAATCAAGGGGAGGATTATTTGTGAGCTAAGGAGGACAAGGAGGGGACCAACAGACCTGGGGTGGCCTTGTTCTTCACTTTGCGGGTTGCCGTATGTTGTCCTGGGATGCATCTCTGATGTTTCATTAGTCACACAGTGACTTCTTGCCCTATGTCACATGGCTACCATTCTCAGGAAATATCCTGGCATTCCACTGTGAATAGTTCCAACATCTTTTCAACAATGACTCAAATCCCGTGAAGCGACAGCTCGCGTTTGTGTGCGTGCATTTGTATGACACCCATCCCACAGTACAGCCTTCAAAAGTGCTTACTTCCTTCTAAGCCCATTCCCTTCTGTCCTCTCAGCAACTTTCACAGGATTTAGCATATGGGAAGTGCTGTGTGCAAGACAGAGCTTAGGATAATGAGAAAGGGGGAAGGGAGGAAGGGAGGAAAGGGCCAGGAGAGGTGTCTGTCTGCACCCAGGCTTTGTTTTCTTTGATGTTCATGATGCTGCCACAAATAAATTCAAGGAGCCAGCAAAGCTCGGGGAGCTGTCCAAGAGCAGGTGCTTGTCTGATGCCTGCTAGCATCTTTAACTGTTGGTAAATATCATGTGGAACCCCCACATTAAGTTTGTGGCTCCATGTTGGCTCCTTGGCCAGCATGCAGATCCCTCGGCTGCTGCCAATTCACTGGAGAATCCTGGCATCTCCCGGCCTCTGCCAAACACCATTCAGATGCCACGACTCTCTGGCAAACAACAGAACATCAGCAACAACTCTTTCACTTACAGAGTTACAACTCTGCAGATCACAAGCCGCTTCTGTGAGTCACCTCCTGGAACCCTCAGAGTGCCCACCATCTCCTGGGCCCCTGCTAGGTTTTGAGATGTGTGTGTGTGTGTGTGTGTGTGTGTGTGTGTGTGTGTGTGTGTAGTGTAGTGTATGTATATGTAGTATGTATGCATAAGTGGGTGAGTTTGTCTTCCTCTATCATTCCTGGCCTTATTGCTTTGAGTCAAGGGCACTCAGTCAACAGTAAGTGCAATCATTTTGGCTAGGCTGGCTGGCCAGTGAGCTCTTTTAAAAAATATTTTATTTATTATTTTATTGCATTCAAGGATGTAAGTGTACCTATGCCATGCAATGCCCCCAGAAGTCAGAAGAGAGAGTTGGATTCCCCTGGAGTTGAAGTTATGGAGAGTTGTTAGCTACCATGTATGCATGGGGAATTGAACCCGGGTCCTCTACAAGAGTAACCAGTGCTCTAAATTATGTACATGCATGATTTTTTTTAATTTTATTTATTTCTGTATGTGTATGAATGTACTGTCTGCATGCAAGTTTGTGCACCCGTGTCGTGCAATGCCGCAGAGGTCAGAAGAGGGTCTCGGATTCCCCTGGACCTGGAGTTCTCCTGGAATTGGAGTTTCAGACGGTTCTCGGCCACCATGTGGGTACTGGGGATCGAACCTGGGTCCTCTGTAAGAGCGGTCGGTGCGCTTAACCGCTAGGCCATCTCTCTAGCCCCGTACATGCATGATTTTTTAAAGCTGGTGTTGGGGGTTCAAAGTTCTCATGTTTTCAGAGCAGGCACTCTCCCACTAAACCATGTCCCACCTCCTTCCCCATGATTTTTAAGACAGAAAAAGGCTTAAAGCTGTGGAACCCAGGCATCTATAATTTTTAAACTTGGGGGTCAGATATTATAAAAACCTGTCCTGAGGAAAGACCCACGTTAGTAAATCCCTACAGCTCTGTCGGAGCCCCCATTCCTGAAGTGGCAGGCATAGGGCTTTGTGGTTCAGACAGAGATGAAGGACGGTGGGGAGGTCAAGGGGAGGGCCAATCCCAATGGTCTCTCATGAGATGTGTAAGGGTGACAAGGCTCAGCTTCTTTTTGTCCACAAAATGCCTATTGTTTTTAAACTGACACTGCTTAGTGAGAGAGCGGTGCCATCTCGGCTCTGGTGACTCTGATCATGGCATTTGTAATTAAAGGCTGCTAGTGGAAGGCCACCCTGGCATGCGAAAACTCCCTCGGGAGGGAGGCTGCATTCTAAATGCCAGCAGTCAGCTCCGGGGAACTTGATCCTGGAAGACTTTTGTGTTTCTTTATATTATTTCTTTTACGAGTTAATTGTATTTGATGTGTATGAGTGTTTTGCCTGCATGTATGTGAGTGAACCACATGTGCGCAATGTCCCTGGAGGCCAGAAAAGGGCACTGGATACATCAGAACTGCAGTTACAGATGGTTGTTAGCTGGCCTGTGTGTGCTGGGAACCAAACTAGGCCCTCTGCAAGAGCAGCCAGTACTCTTAAGCACTCAGCCATCCCTCCAGCCCCTTGTTTGTAGTTCTTGATCAGAGGAGAGTTACTGGGGAAGAAGAGGAAGTGTCAGCATCACCGAGCCTCATAGGTATTGAGGACTTTTGGTACTGACTGGAAGTTGTACCCTCCCCTCCTCTCCTTCCTTTGACTTCCTGCTTGGACTCTAAGGACAGTTCCCTGGATGAGAAAAACAGGCCGACAGTTGGGAAGGCTACGCACATGGCAGTCCTGAATTCATATTTAAGCTTTGGTTCCCAGCATCATTTAGGCTGTGTCGATGTTTTCTAGACATTAATACAGCAATGGTGTCAGCATGCACACGACTCATGCAGGCTCAGTCAGACAAAAAAAACAAACAAACAGACAAACAACAACATGGAACTGGGGAAATGGGCAGGAGGCCCCAACCTTAGTGGAAGAACTATTGGCAGCTGATCACCGTTGGGGGAAGGAGAGTTGATCTTTAAGGGAGAGATGCTAACAGGCTGACCAGGCTCCAGTGCATGAACTCACACCAAGGGTCATCTGGGAATACAAACATGGCTCCACAGACCTTAACATATATGACAGAACGCACTAAATCCTTTGGGAAGGCCTTAGAGGGTTGCAGATAGGAGATGGTGTAAATGTGATTAAGATGTATTGTCAGCTGGGCCCTGTGGCACACACCTTTAATCCCAGCACTAGGGAGGCAGAGGCAGGAGGAACTCTGTGAGTTCCAGGTCAGCTGGGGCTACAGGGAGACCTTGTCTAAAAAAGACCCACACAAAAAGATGTATTGTACAAAATGCACAAAGTCACGTGAATGTTTTTGTTTGCTGTCCATTTCAGTTTTGTTTTACAAAAAGTTTTGAAAGATGAGACTGGAGTGATGGCTCAGTGGTTAACAGCACTGCCTGCTCTTCCAGTGGGCCTGGATTCGAACCCCAGCATCCACATGGTGACTAACAACTGTCCATAATTCCAGTTCCAGGGGACCTAGCACCCTCCTCTGGTCTATGTGGGCTTTATATGACATGGGTGCACTTATATACATGTAAGCAAAACACTCATAAACATAAAACAAAATAAAGCAATTTTTTAAGTTTGAAAGAGGGGGATCAAGAAGAAGTTTGGGAGTTTGAGAGCATCTCGGAGTGTGTGAAACCACAGCCCACACTCCACCTTTCGGTTAAGTAGGGCAGTGCCAGGGAGGAGCCAGCCCTCTCTGATCCTGTCCCCCACACTCAGCACGTCAGCATTTACCTGAGTTTGGGGGAGAAATTAGTCAGTCCATCCTGTCCAGAAAAATATTCAATGATCACAATAACATTCAAAATGAAAGGAAGAATATGCTGGGGTAATTCCTCACTGCCTGGGCCCTGGGTCCTGGGTAATGGAAGAATCACAATGGCCAGTTCCAATTCCAAGGCTTACTACCATCCTAGTGGGATCCGGCACCCACTTTCTTTCTTTATTTTTTTTTATTAATTTTTTATTTTTATTTCTGTATGTGTATGAATGTACTGTCTGCATGCAAGTTTGTGCATCCGTGTCGTGCAATGCTGCGGAGGTCAGAAGAGGGTGTCGGATTCCCCTGGAACTGGAGTTCTCCTGGAATTGGAGTTTCAGACGGTTCTCATCCACCATGTGGGTGCTGGGGATCGAACCCGGGTCCTCTGTAAGAGCGGTCGGCGCTCTTAACCGCTAGGCCATCTCTCCAGCCCCTCGGCACCCACTTTCAAGACTTTGGATGCTTTCCTTGGCTGTCTCATTAAGTGGGAACATATACAAGGCTATTTTATCTGTTTCATTGTACATATAAAAAAATCACATTCCAAGTTATATACAAGATACATGAGTATATGTATACACACTTGTATGCATACATATGAATATGTTTATTTAAGTATGTATCTTCACGTTTCTATGTATATATGCAAATACAAAATGCATTAGCGTATACACAGGATAAATATATGTGTGTATGCACACATCCATACCTATGTCCACATCATCTAACTCATCTTCCTTCCTGTACCTGTGCATGCATATAAACAAAGAGTAATTTAGGTCCCAGGTGAGCCTGAGACACTCCTCTGTCAGTATGGTTCTCAGGGCCTTCATTGTGTTCTTGGAACCTCCAAGGCATCCTCAGCTTCCTGGCCCCTACCCAGCATCCTGACACCTACTGCTTTACCTGCTGCTTCTCGCTTGAGACACAGTGTTGGAGGAAGAAATACTATCTTTGATGAGGAGGTCCCACTTCAGGCTGCTGGGGTGCTGGGTGATCTTCCTAAGCAGGACAGGGTCAGAGCAAGGCTGGTACATGCCAATTCGCATGCACATCTGTGACTAAACCCTGAATAAAACTTCTGAAGTCTCTACTTCAGTGGATTCCAATTCTTTTGGCATCTGTGCCCACATCTCCAAACATACGAAAATCTCTGGGTCTCCATGCAGGTTCCTGGAGTCTTAAGCCTAATTTGGGTTCTGGTGTTATTCTTTTCCTAGGAGACACCTTGACGTCTACAGCAATACTGCACAGAAGCCAGACCTCACAGGGACAGGATGATGTGACAAAGGATGGGAAGTGACTGTGTGACAAAGTGACATGGCACATGAGGGCTGTGACAGTACGCTCATCTTGCAGTTGAAGAATCAGGGAACATCCAGTGGGTCCTGGAGGTCCAGTCTGCTGTTGGACAGTATGCTCTCTCTCTGTTGGACAGTACGATCTCTGTTGGACAGTATGCTCTCTGTTGAGCACGGCCTCTTGGTGCAGAGGCAGAGCTGAAGACACGTGGCACTTTTGGCTGTGGAGAACCAGTGTTTTGTGCAGAGCCAGGCCCTCTCTGGGCTGAAACCAGAACTCAAAGGCCGTGGGGCCCAAGCAGCCCCTGAGATCTGGCCAGGGAGAGGGTGGAGCCTAGTTAGCCCTTTGGAGGACACCCCCATCTAAGGGGGGTAGTGTGGGAGGTGGGGAGATGAAAGCTCAGTGTGGCCGGATAGTCTGATAATGTGCCCTGGGGATTTAGGGGAAATGATGACGTAAGAGCTAGCAGCTAATGCTCACAGTACATGTGTACATTTGCGTGTACATGTGTGCACATATTTTCATGCTATGATAATTAAATAGAACCATTGTGTCAACAGAATTACACTGGCAAGCCATCACTTTAGTGTTTCCATTGTAAACTGCTTTACAATTTGATGAAGGTATTTTGTTAATGTAATTGACAAAGAGCTTTGGTGTGTATTTGTTTTGTACATGTATCTAACAAACGTATTCCAGCCAGCCAATGGCCAGCTTTAAGCTTCCATTCAGGGATACCGTGGTAAAGGCAGCCTGAGTTATGATGAGACACGGGGAAGGGTAGGAAGGGTAGGGGAGGTCAGGCAGGGAAGTGGGTGTGATGGCAACATGGCTTTGTAAGCCCTCGGGCTGCCATCTAGCTCTGAGAATGAGTCCCTGTGTTACCAAGAGAGAAGATCTGCTTCCCCAGCCAGCATCCAGGATGCAACCAGCATGCGTCATTGAACGGATTACCTCAGGTTTGCGTCTGCAAAGAATACTCTATGAGTGGCCACAAGGTCAGCTCCATTGTGGGTCCCACTGCAGCATGAAAATGCATCCTTCCTGTTCACACGTTATTAAGAATGTCCACACTCTGAGAACAGGACATGTCCTGGGTGACCGTACAGGCTGCACATCTGAGAAGCCTGCCTCCAGAAGCTGTGAGCAGCTGATAGAGTCAACGTTTGTTAAGCTCTTACTACATGCTGGACATGCTGGACATGGTTTGACGTGATGCCCGTGCCTTTCTGTCATTTCTATAGCCTTTGAAGTAGATGTAGGTATGCTTCCATTTACGGAATAATTAATGGTGCTGGCACATTTCCATCTAGAAGCGACTGTCATCCTTACCTGTGTGCATTATGGGAGTAAAAGCGTTGTATTACCAAAGCCACAGACGCTGAGGTTCACCTGTCAGGACTGGTCCTTCCTGGAAGATGCCCGTGTTAGACAGTCTGTGACCTGAAGAGAGTTCAAATGAGGACACTCCTGCCCGTCATCATCCCACCACAGAGGCCTCAGGGACTGAAAGCATAGGGCTTTATTCTCTGATCCAAATTCTGCATCACGGCAAATATGCCCTAGCGATTACTCAAATTACTCAGCTTGGGCTGACTCAGCGCTTTCTGACCCTGCCTGGGTAACAGATACTTTTCCCTGGGACATAGAGTATCCAGTGAGCCAGGCATCCAGGAGAAGAGAGGCTGCAGCACAGGCTCTTGAGATCAGAGCAGTGCCACCTCTCAGTCAGGACCATTTTTTTCAGGGTGGTTTCTCATCTTGGCACAGAGAAGTGACCAGTACCTGTGTGGTCCAATCTTTCTCAATATTCTCAGGGATTCCAATGTTTAAACTACAAGAGAGAGTTTAATGTCACAATCTAACTTGTAGAAATGTTGAAAACAAGGAGAAATACATGCCCCTCTGGTGGTGACTTGAGTCTCTTGGGTAATGACTTAACTCGATACCCAAGAAATAAAAGGGATGGTGATGACAGTGACGGTGCTTTGAATCTTTAACCTGTGCTAAGCCCTTACAGTGACCCGGGCGCAGAGCGTGCTAAATGTTCTGATCAAGGTATCTGGCACACATGCCTGCTTGACATGGGTGTGACTGCTGCCTAACCACTTACAATCTTTCTTCGAGATGCATTGAATTATAGCTCAGGTAATTTACATGAGATTAATCTCCCTAATGGGACATTTATGGCTGGACACTATAACCATGGCACTGCTGCAGGCTGATTCCTTTGGCTCCAGTTGTCTCCAGGCCCTAGTTTGAGGACTCCATGGGGGCTCTTGAAAGGAGGGTGGGAGGCAGGGGTGGGGCTGGAGCTGAGCAGCTACCCCTGCTCATCCAACATCTCCTGACGCTGTGCACATTGATCTTCAGCCTGGGTCCTTTGTTTAAATCCCCTCCCAGGACTTTTGTAAGTGTCTGTCTCTTGCAGGACCTTTTCTTAAAATTTTTATTCTTTTCTATTTCCTCTGCCTGATTAATTTCTTCTTATGTAACTGCTTATTGAAGAACTGAAGGAGTGTGGGTGTGCATAGACTCCATCTGAGTTGAGCCAGGGCCAGGATTTGAGGTACAGGGATGGACATATCAGACACTTAATAGGCCATCTTGGCACCGCAGCAGTCACAGCGTGAACAAATGAGCCATGTTTCAATAAAACTTTAATTTCAGACATGGAGTCTTGAAGTTCACCTTATTTTCATGCATCTCATTTTAACACTTCAATTTTTTTCTTCAAACATTGAAAATGTAAAAGTCTTTTTTAGCTTATCAATTTTACAAATCCAAGTGGCTTGTTGGGCCCAGCTTACAGGTTGACCTCTGGTTGATGCATTTTCTATCCACCCTGGGGCACATGCATTCTTCTGCCATTTCGTAATGGTCTAGATCTTCACCTACCGTTCATTCTTTGTGTGACCTGTATACTGTTGTTTATCTCTTGGGACCCAGCTGTTCAGCAGCTGGGTTAGTTGAATCCAGCTACAGCTGATTGTTGACGGTTGAATGAAGCTTATGTTTCACAAATCTTTCTGGGGTCTTCGGTACATTCCTCCAAAGTGAGGAAGGTTTCTGGGTAGCCTCAACACAGGGCTGAGAAAGATCCTGATAGACAGGGAAAAAAGACTGTGGAGTCTTGGTGGAGAAGCAGGTCTCAGAGCCCGAGCTGCCAGGGCCATTGGGATGGCTGTCTTTTCACTTGTCTGGAGAGTTTCATGTTTACCCTTAGAACTGGATTTGAGTTACACTTTCACTCATTCTTCTCTCCAGAGAAATCGCAAGGTTATAAAACTCCTTCCCTCACACAATTCATTATAACAGAACAAGGACGTGACATCCATGAACCATTTGTAGTTAAGAGCTGAGGTAGAATAAAGGATGTGGGTAATGTTACCGCATGTAGTGTGTGGGCACAGATGACAGATCACAGATTATAATGCTTTCTTTTTAAAAAAGAAAGAACTCGATCAACTTGTTCTGAGTTTTTCAGCCTTATTTGTGTAAGTAATTACGTCATGTGCTCATCCTGGAAACTCAAGTGTACCCAGTCCTCACCCCTTTCCTCCCTAAAGTGCAGTTCATCATGGCCTCCTGTGAATTTTCTCACGGGGGCAACTGAAAGCCCATGTACTTAGAGCCACTTCTATTAAGAATGGCATCTGTCCTCACCTGGACCAAACCGACTTCCTGAAAACTGTCAGATATCTTCCTGTCCAAACACACCCTGGTTTACAGTGCTCGGTATTTTTGCTTATCTGCTTTTGTTTCTTCTACAGGAAATCTGGTCATATTACTTACCAGGTCAGTGACTTGGAGTGATAGAAAAAATTCTGGAGATGGATCTTGATGGTGGTTACCCCCTCATGGAAATGTGCTAATGGCACTGAATTATACACTTAAAATGGCTAAAATATAATAGCCATTTAGTAGAAAACAAATATTAGGCTCTCCCTATGTCTTGTAACCTGTCTAGTGTCAGGTTCCTAAGCCTGATATCAATGTTAAGTATGGAGTTCATCCTAAGATATGAACCTTAAATTCAATTAAAGAGTGGTTGGTTACTCCCCAAATAATTGTGTCACTGTTGCTTGGATGGGCATATCTTGGCAGGCATAGGACTCTTGGTAGGCTAACCAGGCTCCAATGGATGGACCCACACCGAAGGACATTTAGAAGCATAAATTAGAATCCCTGGACCTGATTATATATATATATATATATATATATATATATATATATATATATATCTCAAATTGGGCAGGGGTCTTAATAAGGGATGGTTTGGATAGGTGAGGGGATCTAAATGTCATCAAATTAGATTGTATGAAAATTGTAAAAATTCAATAAAAATATGAAAAATGACAAAAATAGTAAATCTTAAGTTTTACTGTATAGAAAATTAATGATACTTGTCTTATTACTCTTCTCATTGCTGTGACCAAACAGCCGACAAGAAGCAATTTAAAGAGGAAAAGCTTTCTTTTGAACCACAGACCCAGGGGATCCGATCCATCACAGTGAGGAGAGCATGGGGCAGCAGCAGGAGGTGGGCGGGTCACATTGCATCAGCACTCAGGAGGCAGAGAGAGGACAGCAGGCGGGGCCAGGCTACACAATCTCAAGGTCCCAGCTTCGTTTTATGTATGCGAGTGTATTGCCTGCGTGTATGTAAATGCACTGTGTTGTACAATGCCCATGAAGGCCAGAAGAGGGATCCTCTGGAACCGGAGTTACGGATGGTTGTTAGTTGCCATGTGAGTGCTGGGAATTGAACTTGGATTCTCTGCAAGAGCAGCCAGCGCTCTTAACCTCTGAGCCCTCTCACCAGCCGCAGTATATGGTTCAAATTATGGGTTTTTTTTTTGGGTGGAATTTGATCAACTTCTAAACCATAAACAAACAAACAAACAAACAATAAACCAAGGAAAAGGAATTAGCCAAGAGGTTCTGTGGAAGGGTTGGTGGTCAACACACCTTCTCAAATACAGATACTGTGACTTATTACCCAACTGTAAGGATGAGAGCAGTGTGGTGTGGACACAGAGGCAGTTGGCAGCATCACTGAGGAAGTGTAGGGACAGAACCCATCAACAAAACAGAGAGCAGAGTAGAAGAGCATGAAGATTTTTGAGAGTGTCTCATATGACCCAGGATGGCCTCGAAAATCCAAACAAGAGCTCATCTTCCCATTCTGGGCATCTTCTGAGCACCAGACTTTGACTTGGTTTTGTGTGGGGGCTGTCAGATCACACTTCACTCTGCTTTTAGTCCTCATTTCCCCAGTGCACAGCCACACTGAACTTTGCTTGGTGTGTTGCTTGTTGATTTGCATTTTCCTCTTCTATTGAGTACAGTATTTTGTGCTCATTCTTCTATGGAATTGTTGGTTTTGGCTCTTCTTGGTTTTCAATTCATATAGTCTGGGAAGAATTTGCCAATTTTATTTATATGACAAAGCTTTCTCCCAGCTTTGGCTTATCTTCACACTTTCTATAATTTCTTTTGACTGAACTGATTCTCTTAAGTTTAATGTAAACAGTTTGGCTATTTCTTCTCATTGAATGTGATTTATGTGCCTTGTTTAATAAATCCATTCCTAACTTGAAGCCATAAAGTCCTCTTCTGGGTCATTTTTGAACATTGCTAACTTTCCCTTCCAGGGTTGGCATGAGGAGGGGTCTGAGGAGATTTCCCTGGGTGAGTTAACAGATGTGAACGACAATTACCCAGCATCGCTTGCTCAGTGTCTCTCATCCTCCACTGATCTGCTGTCAGTTTTGTTGATGGCTTCTGCTCCTAGGCTTTCCTGGTGATGCTGGCATCTACCCCTGTGTCCATACCACACTGCTATCATCTTTACAGCTGGGTAACAAGTCTGAGTGTTTGGAAGCTGTGTTGACCACCAGTACTTGGTGGAAGGATTAGTAGTCAACACAAGGAAAATTCTGTTCCTTTGTTTTCTTGCTTATATTTTAGAATCAGCTGAGCAAATTCCCCACACAAAGCATAATTTAAACCATATAATCCTCAATTGCTGTTCTTGTGTTTTACACGCTGCCCATGAATCTGTGTTCTCTTACTCTTCACAGAATCCACATCTTATCCTAAAAGCTCCTGATGGGCTGCATGTGTCAAGTGTGGACAAATGCATGGCTGTAGTAACCCATCCAACTGAGGTTCCCACATGAAACACTGAGTTTGGAGCATGATTAGAATATTCAGAGGGCTGGATAGGAAGGACCTTTCACATTTCAAGGGCAGAGGGGAAGGAGGGCCTGTTGTCATCTGAGCTTCTCTTACATCCCGGGAATGAGGTCGGGGCAAGGAGGTAAAGAGCAGTACACTTCAGAGCTATTCTGGAGTTTTGTAAAATCACGTGACCCAAGTATTTAAAAAATAAGATGGTATCCTCACCATCCGCACATCTCGACACAGCAGCTTGTGGAAAGCCTGGGATCTCTCCTTCAGGCTGCCTGGTGGATTTCAGGAGCAAGAAATGTCGATGTCCTGGGATAGAGATGAAAGCCTAGCTCCACTGAGTGAGTCTCATGACAGGCAAGTACTTTGACTTTGTTGTTGTTTGTGCTTTTTTCAGTTTGTCAAATTTTACTTCTGATGAATTTAGTTGCTCTGGCAGCAATAACACTATTAAACATTAATAGTGTTATTATAAATGTTATTATAAATGTTATAAATAATGTTATTATATATATAATAAATAACACAATAAAACATTAAAGTTTTCTTCAGCTCTCTGATTCTTTAATTTTTAAATTTTTTATTGAATGTTTGTGTTTTTATCAATCTTAACCACCTTTATACTGTCTTCTCCGTTGGTACTCTTCCATACCCCTGTCTGGAGTTCATATATTCTGTCATTTGTCTTAAGGCCTATTGTGCCAAATTAGTGTCCCTGGATTTTCCTCAGTACTTTTTATACATAAGAATTAGAGTTATTCTGGATCCAGAAGCTTTCTATTTGCAATGTCTGGGAAATCTTGAGAGAAAATATACACACTACTGCACATACACGCACACACACACTTAAGAAAGGCAAGCCGAGGACTTCTTTTCTTTTATGTTGTTTGTGGAACCACTCATTTGAAACACACACACATCTCTGGCAAGCAAAGGCTTTTAGATGAATGGCACCCGGGAAAGAAAGCAAGTCAAGACAACATGGTCCAAGATTGACAGCTACCATCTGAAAGCTCGGACTAAATCCACCTCTGAAGTCTCCTACTTGTGCAGGCAGATGTGTAACCTCCAGACAAAGCAGTTTTCAACCCAGTGAGGGATGGAATAACTGGTCCCCACTGCCCACAAAGGTGTGTGCTTGGGGTGGGTGGGCTGTTGGAGAACTCTTAACCAGTGACATATCCTGGAAATTCTAAACTGCTCTTTCATTTGTTCAACATTCACTCACACCACTGTGTTCTGGGCACTGCAGTAGACTCGATGTATAGCAATTCAAATTCAAAATCCTCAACAAGGTGGTCCAGTGGTAGGAGACGGACACTCAACAAATCCTAGGGTGGGTGATGAGAGGAGGAGCCGTGGAGGAAAGTGAGCTGGTTAAGGAGAAAGGATGGTGGGGAATGTTGGATGGGATTGGGCTAGGGCCTCACTGCCAAAAGGAGCAGCTACCCCAAAGTGGTGTAGGGAACCACCTGTCCAGGGAAGTGTCCCGGGCAGTGCAAAGGCTCTTGGGCGAGGTTGGAGATGGGGAGATGTTTAAGTGGCCCGAGGTTTGGGTCTGCATGTTTAGTGGTGAAAAGAAGGTAGAGGCGTGGTCCACCCTTTTCCAGTCTGTAAATATGAGGCTGGGTGGAAAGAATGCTAGATAAGCAGAGACTAAAAAGGGTGTCTCTTGCTCAAAGTATGTGCCCTTTAAACAAAAATTTACCGCAAAAGGGAGTCACCCCATCTGTTTTTGTAAGTATTCATCAAGTGACTCTGTGATGGATGACCTGTGAAGTCAACTTCCATAGGGTTGGAAGTTGACTTCACAGGTCATCCATCACAGAGTGGTGCAGTACACTTATGTAGAGGTGTCACTGGGACCAATGATGGATAGATGGAGGGACGGGCTGAGCTGTAACAATACCTCTTCACCAGCCTTGGTAGCTGTTGGGGGAGCTCTAGGGCTGGCTGCCTCTGGAGAGTCAGCTTGTCCTGAGCTGTGGGGACACAGCCTTGGCTTCTCAGTGGTGGCCCATCACACAGTGTAGCTTTACCTAGGAGGAGGCCTACCTGTCAGGGAGGTCCAGCTCAGGCCAATACTCAGAGAAACCCTCAAAAAAGGCCTGTCTGTCCCTGAGCTCTAAAAGTGACCTGGGAGGCAGTCTGTTAGGAAAATGTTTAGGGTCGAAAAGGACGAGATCACCACTCCAAGGCAGAGGTCTACTTTTGATACATCAGAAGGGTACGCTACTCACAGTGGAGAGATGGAGAAACAGGCACACGGAACAGGGCATGCGACAGCCTTTATCCTAAATCACAACACAGTAACACTATGTTCTGTCTCCTCTGAACCCGGGCAGGGGTCTCACCTCATAGTCTTTTCCTGTTGGCTAAGAAAAGGGGAATGGGGGGAGGTTGGCCAAAGAGAGGGAAGGGCTCAGCCTACACCCCCACTCCCAGGCCAGGAATTCCTGAAATGTGCCAAGACCCTTTTCCTTCTTTCATAACCAAAATTTTACAAGGTGGGTATTAGGGTGACCAGAAGATTAGAATTCCTTGTCATAAATCAGAAGTTTTTGTAGGGTGGGAAGGGGTTGATCAAAAGAAATGTTTTATAGTTTTTCCAAAGAAAAAGCTAACATTTGATGTTCCTTACAACTCCCCAGCCAGCCCATGGCTGGACCTTGGGGTTGCTGGCTTCAGTTCTTCATGGAAGCGTCAGGGCAGCTTCTCAAGTTCCTCTCAGGAAAAGGCAGAAGTAGAGGTTGGACAGACTGTGCTACAAACTGATGATGATTGATCAGCAGGGAGGGACCTAGAATCACTAGAGGACAAGGCTCTGGACATGCCTGCGAGGCACTACCGACTAACTGGTGTGAGAGGACCCACTCACTGTGGGGAGCACCATTATCTATGTGGTACTGGACCAAATGAAAAGAAGTGACCTGAGCATCAGCGTTTGCCTCCCCTGCTTCCTGACGGAGGCTAACTCAGGCTCCTGTCATCACAACAGACTGTAGCCACAAACTGTGAGCCAGAATAAACCTGTCTTCCCAGGGTATTTTAGCAACAGGAAAAGTAAGTAACATAACCCCAGGAGGCACCTGGCCTGGTGCTTGTGATGATAATTACAGTTTCCTCTGCTCTTCTTCATTCTGCTTCCCATCATTCTTTGCAGAGCCTGTTGGTCTGGGGGGCGGGGGGTGGTGCTTGTCTGCTGGGATCCTGTGACTCTCATGTCAGAGGAGACTGAGACTCTGGCCACTCTACTCTTCTCTGGCTGGAGGTCATTGCACCTGTCTATTTATGGCCAAGAAAGCGACCATCAGGAGGGCCCCATGGGGATAAGAGCATGCCCTGCTCCTGGAACTTACTGTGTCAGCCACATGGCACCGCCCATCCTCAGAAGCTACAGCTCTAGCCAGGACGACTCCTGATCTTTGGGTCTGGTGTTCATCGGCACAGGATGCCTAGCTTGTGTGCCTTTGAATTAGTCTTCTCCATTTGAGCACAAGAACCACTAACCCATCAGAGCACGGTCATGGTGGCAGGACGTGTAGCTTCTCCACATGGTCACTGCCAGGGATGACGTGAGGGCACCTCTTCCATCTCTGTATGTTCCTATGTGGCCCTGTTTACAGGCTCTAATTGACCATATGCTACATCCTGAGGTACAACTCTCCATCTTCATAATGTCATTAAGTGGATGGTCTCTGACCCTAGTGGAGAGGTCTGAGTGGTTTCAGAGTGGCCTCTGACCCTAATTCCACAGCTCTGCTAGTAAGACATGTGGAGGATGGTGGCAGGTCCTTCCTTAAGGGCTCTCTCCTGAGCCATTTTCACTATGCATCATGGTCTCCTGGCCTCCAGGCCTCATGTGATATTATCGGGATCTCATGCTGGTGACATAGCATTTTTGAAGCTCCAGGGGGTGGTAGGAGTGAGGACATGTGAGCAGAAGGGGTGAGTGTACACTGATAACATAGGCCGTACGAGTGAGGACATGTGAGCAGAAGGGGTGAGTGCACACTGGTAACATAGGCCGTACGAGCGAGGACGTGTGAGCAGTAGGGGTGAGTGCACACTGGTAACATAGGCCATACAAGCGTGGACATGTGAGCAGAAGAGGTGAGTGTACACTGGTAACATAGGCCGTACAAGTGAGGACATGTGAGCAGAAGGGGTGAGTGTACACTGGTAACATAGGCCGTACGAGTGAGGACATGTGAGCAGAAGGGGTGAGTGTACACTGGTAACATAGGCCGTACGAGTGAGGACATGTGAGCAGAAGGGGTGAGTGTACACTGGTAACATAGGCCGTACGAGTGAGGACATGTGAGCAGAAGGGGTGAGTGCACACTGGTAACATAGGCCGTACGAGTGAGGACATGTGAGCAGAAGGGGTGAGTGTACACTGATAACATAGGCCGTACGAGTGAGGACATGTGAGCAGAAGGGGTGAGTGCACACTGGTAACATAGGCCGTACGAGTGAGGACATGTGAGCAGAAGGGGTGAGTGCACACTGGTAACATAGGCCGTACGAGTGAGGACATGTGAGCAGAAGGGGTGAGTGTACACTGGTAACATAGGCCGTACGAGTGAGGACATGTGAGCAGAAGGGGTGAGTGTACACTGGTAACATAGGCCGTACGAGTGAGGACATGTGAGCAGAAGGGGTGAGTGTACACTGGTAACATAGGCCGTACGAGTGAGGACATGTGAGCAGAAGGGGTGAGTGCACACTGGTAACATAGGCCGTATGAGTGAGGACATGTGAGCAGAAGGGGTGAGTGCACACTGGTAACATAGGCCATATGAGGGAGGCCGTGTGAGCAGAAGGGGTGAGTGCACACTGGTAACATAGGCCGTATGAGGGAGGACATGTGAGCAGAAGGGGTGAGTGTACACTGGTAACATAGGCCGTATGAGGGAGGACATGTGAGCAGAAGGGGTGAGTGCACACTGGTAACATAGGCCATAGGTGTGAGGACATGTGAGCAGAAGAGGTGAGTGCACACTGGTAACATAGGCCGTACGAATGAGGACGTGTGAGCAGAAGGGGTGAGTGCACACTGGTAACACAGGCCGTATGAGTGAGGACGTGTGAGCAGAAAGGGTGAGTGCACACTGGTAACATAGGCCATACGAGTGAGGACCTGTGAGCAGAAGGGGTGAGTGCACACTGGTAACATAGGCCATATGAGGGAGGCCGTGTGAGCAGAAGGGGTGAGTGCACACTGGTAACATAGGACATATGGGTGAGGACGTGTGAGCAGAAGGGGTGAGTGCACACTGGTAACATAGGCCATACTAGGGAGGACATGTAAGCAGAAGGGGTGAGTGCACACTGGGAACACAGGCCTATTCCTACTAACATAAACCACTTCTCAGGATGAAAAAGCTTCTAGGCTGTCAGCTTGCCAGGACACTGTGCAGTGAGGTGCCATCAAGTGAGGCTTTGGTTCTCTTTTTGACAGTCTGGACATTCAGCAGAGACTGTACTGGGATTACCTTTGGGGGTCTGTACTGTTGAGGCCCCTAAGGCCTCTCTTCCTGCCACTGTAGCTTCTTCATCGACCATATTGGCACTGGGGTCGTCAACCTGGACTGACTGGTGTCAGATGGTCATGCCACTCAGGCTACCTGTGTGTCCTGTTCTTCCATTCTGGGACTCCCTTGTAGATACTAATTTGTCCACATGTCTGTGTTCCTCCCTCACATGCTGCCTTGTTCTTGACCTCCCAGTCTCTTTCTTCCTAAGCCCTTGTGTAGATGAACACGAGACACCTCATGGACATCCCTCATTTGGCCCCCAAGGCCCTCAAAGAGGATGAGTATATTTTGCAGAGAAACCCCAGGTATATGCAGGTTAAGTGCCTACTATTTAGCTCAAAATCACATTACTAGCAAGGTCAGGGCTGGGACGGGAACCCAGTGTAACTACACAATGCTTGATTAACCTTCTGGTCACAGGACACAACTGGAATCAGACATGAACATCCAAATAAGATTGGCTGATTAGACAGACTAGACTACTGTAGGGCAAAGCCCCAGTCAGGCATAAAAGCAGGACACTCCTAGAAGAAGAACTGACCACCTGTCTGGAGGAGGCCTGCTTCCACAGCGTGTGCCACATCAGCAGGAACGAGCTCACCAAGTGTGCATCCATCCCCCTCAAATTCCCTTCTCCAAATGGGTCAAGAAAAAAAATGGACTGAAAAAATAAATCAGAGTCTGGAGATGCTCAGGTTCCTTGTTCTGTAAGATTTTTACCATTCTACCCACAAGATTTTGGGTTACAGGGATGCAAAAAAACACACACACACAAAAAAATCCCAGAACAAAAGCTCTCATAGGGGTCTGGCGGGAGGACTGTGTCTAGGAGGGAACTGGGAGGGCGACAGAGATGGAGAAGACATTCAAGCAAAAGACTGTCTAAAATGTCATTATGGGCTTTTAAGTGAATTCTCAGTTATAATTATCCTAATGGATTTAATAAGTCTGCAATTTGGAGCCTTGATATTTGGTGTCAGCTGTCTAATGCCTCAACGAAAGTCTTTCTTTCTTCTTCCTTTGAAAGCCAATAATGAGGACACCTGCTGTCACTCCTCGCCCAACCGAAGAAGCCTCTGCTTTTATTTTAAACCCAATCCAGCTCCTGAGACATAGCCTATCCCACAGCTTCCCGGATCATGCTAGTTTTCCATCAAAGGAGAGTCCAAGAGGATTCCAGCGGAAGTAGATCCCAAGGGAGAGGCTGCTTAGCACAGGTGGCGTCAAATCCCATTTCCCGCTGAAACTAACAAGGAAAGCTTGACCATGCCCCTGTCCCGCTCGGTTTCCTCCTCTGTAAAAAGCAAGTGATAACAATGCTTTCATAGCCTTGGAGGAATGAGCAGTCTCGGTGTGTAAACACCTCCTCTTGCCACATAGTGGATCTTTCCCCATGCCAGCCAAAAATTCCCTTTTCTTTTTTTTTTTTTTCCCAAATATTGGTGTTTATCAGTTTCCCACACCTGGAAAGTGGCTTCCCAACTGGGGGGTGTCCTCTATTAGGACTGGCCTGTGGCTATGTCTGTGAGGTGTTTTCTTGACTGTTGAGTGAGGTGGAAAGGCCCTGCTTACCATGGGTGGTGCCGCCCTTGGGCAGGTGGTCCTGGGTTATAGAAAGCAGGCTGAGCACAGGCCAGGGAAGCAAGCCAGAAAGTGTTCTTCCATGGTTTCTGCTTCAGTTCCTGCCTGGAGGTCCCCTGCCCTGCTTGAGTTCCTGCTTTGGCTTCCCCCACTGACAGACTGTGACCAGGAACTGAAAGCCAAATAAGCCCTTCCTTCCCCAAGTTGGGTCAGTGTTTTTTTTTGTTTTTTTTTTGTTTTTTTTTTTTATAGAAATAAACAAACTAAAACAGAAATGTGACCCAGTTGTCCAGCATCATTTAGTTAATTGCTAACATACTTTTCTAGGTGTAAGTGGCCAAGGGACACCCTGAACTTGGAGTCATTAAGACCTGGGGCAAGTAGTCCTGCCTTTTTCTACAGCTTTGGGGCAACCCTCTGCCTGCAATGATCTTCCTGACACTCACATGGCAGACAGACTCAGCTCTGTCAGGTCTCTGCTCAGGAGAGGCTTTGCCAGAGGGGACTGTAGAGTCCCTCCTTCAAGTGTTCCCAGTTCACTGTCTGTCCCCCAGTCCTGCTGACTGTCCCCACTTAACCATGGACTTGTTGACTCATTGATTGTCTTTTCTAATGGCAAAGACATCTCTGTGATAGTCCTTCCTGTCATTGTCGTCCATTCAAGAACAGTGCTTGGCACAGACCAGGTACATAATACACATTTTTGAAAAGATGCCTAATAAAAATGCCTTAATATCTCTGGGCATAGATTCTCTGTGGGTTGGGAAATGCACACCTCTGGGGACAGTGTTGAGGAAGTTTGTATTAAATGTAGGGTGGCACCAATGCATGGCTGGGATGATGGTTAGCAGGCAGATTTAGACTCGGCAGCTGGAGCAGAGCTGGGCTAACATTCCTTCTATAGACCTTTATCAAAGGCTGCAACAACCACTTGTCACCTCTCAGCTCTGGCTGTGGATCAGCATCACCTAGATAACATGGAAGACACAGCATACCAGGCTCTGCTGTGTCGCTCTGACCCTGTCCTGGACCAGAGCCCAGAAACATGGCCATTTTCAGGATAGCAGTAGCTGCGGCATTCTTCTAGCAGGAGTTAGGAAAGTAGCAACTCTAGAGAGAGCTGTCAGAAAGAGTTTCACAGGCGGGTCCTCCTCATCTCTATAAGGGACACACACTTACTTCCTGAATGGGGCATGGGCTAACCACAAAAACATCCCAATTCTGAGCGAGGCTAGGAGAGCAAGAACCATGGACAAGAGAGACCTGCTGCCAAGGAGGATGGAACTCAGTCAGCCAGGCGGCCTCTTGTAGCCACACCCACACCCAGCAAAATGCTGTTCTGTAGGTGAGGACCTTTAATATATCGATAGTCACATTTTATTTTAAGCCTGGATTTGATGGGAAACCAGATAGGTGGTACAGGTACACAGCCCTGTGTGTATTTCTGAGTGTTAGGTGGTGCAGGCGCACAGCCCTGTGTGTATTTCTGAGTGTTATCCTTTTGATTACCACTCTTGGAGTTCCTACAGAGTGATGCTAATAAGCAAATACATGGTCTCTTTTGAGAACTTAATTTCATTCATAGAGTGTTTGTACAGCTGTGAATCCCCTGCAGTGCCAAATTCTGGGGCCAAAAGTTAAATCCATAGGGTAAACAAACTGAAATGATTATGCGTTTACCAAAAAACAAGTGTATGCATAACTGGGCTGATATTTTCTTTGGTAATTATCTAGATTGCTGTTGTCCAATACCATTAATCATATTTAAATTTAATTAAAATTGAATTAAAAGTTTAGTTCAGCAGTTGACCAGCCCCATTTCCAAGGTTCAATAGCCACTTGGGATTGGCAGCCATGGAGTTGCCTGCAGAGATACGAGCGTTTCTGCTTTCACAGACCCTTCCATTGGACTAGGGATGGAAATTTGCTAGAAGTGTTTCCAAGGATTATAGCTAGCATTTGGAAATTAGTGGCTGTGAGTGGAGAATGTTTATGTTTTTCCCCCCAGAGGGGAAAGATAAAAGTTGAGTCCCAGTGTAAGTTTTTATAGCTTTTTTGTTATTTGGGGTATATAAAAATAAGGTGTCAATTATTTTTTATATTTTATTCATTTATCTGATTTTATTTTTTATGTGTATGAGTGCATTAGATCCCCCTGGAACTGAAGTCACAGATAGTTGTTAGCTGCTGTGTGGGTATTGGGACTTAAACCCGGTCCTCTGAAAGAGCAGCCAGTACTCTTAACCACTGAGCTGTATTTCTGGCCCAAACCTGTCAATTATTGATAGGAGAAAACTGTACAGCTCTCTCTCAGCTCCCTGGGGGGAATGGTTATGACTCTTACTGTCTCTCACCAGGTGAGGAAGGGAAGATCGGAAGTAGGCGTGTTTGGATTGGCATCTACATTGCAATTCACAAAGAAAAGAAACCTTTTTTTGGATGATGGTTCATAATGACTATCAACATTAAAGGGCCTAGATGCACCTAGGAAATTCCTGGGCTTGGGAGGGCGTTCAGACTGGTAATTGAGGTGGGGATGTGCTCTATCAACTGTAGGTGGCACCAATCCCTGGGGTAGGGTCCTGACCTGAGTAAAGCAGAGGACGCACACTGGGTTCCAGCACTCATTTCTCTCCTCCTTCTGCCAGGATGCAATGGTATCATCTGCCTCCCCTCCTGCTGTCAGGCCTCCCCACCACATGGACTGTACTCTCAAACTAAAAACAGAATGCAACCTTCCTTCCTTAACTTGATTTTCTCAGGCATTTGGTCACAGCCACAAGACAAGCAACTAATGCAGGATTGAATATGAGCATGACGGTTGGTTTCCTGAGCGTGCACTTCCCCTCCTCTCCTGTCCATCTCTTTTCACTGTAGTGATCACCTGTCCTTTCTCCATGAGATCTGTTGGTACAGCATTTGTAGGGAGAATGGGAGCCACCTGCGGATTCCTTTGTGCTTGACTGTTTGCAGGGAAACCTGGCCCCAGGCAGGATTTGCCTGCCTTGAGATCAAAGGCACTCAGGAGTTCTCTTATTCATGATGTTGTGATGTTAGTAACTCAGGATGTTATGGAACATGACGCAGGGGTTCTGAAACCAGGCTCTGAGATATGATGTCGCTCTGGGTATAAAAACAGAATGCTGCAAATGAATAAACGAGTCCTTCTTACCATCAGACAGGGACTCCCAGCTGTTATTTTGTGTATGCAATCTTAGCCCATCAGGCTTGTGTAGTAGTGACCAGTGGGTCAGATGACGGTCCAGCAGACCACCAATCTGGGAAGCTGTGTGGGGCTGGAAGGAGACTTATCAGGTCACCAGCTGTGATGTGTGGTTAAGTGTCTGGGTGGAATTAGACTGCAGAGTGCCTATTGGGTGAAAGTCTGGCATTAGGCTGAGGCAGCCTAGAGGATCTGGGAGTGCCAATAGGGCATTGCCTGGTATAGATGTTAGATGAGACAGGTGGGCAGTGGTAAGGTGGTCAGCCTTTGGCCCCAAGGTTTAGGACAGCTTCTGGTGGCTGTCTTGTGTCTTCCCTTTTCCCCGTAATCCAGTGGACGAGGTTCCTACGTCCACCTCTACATGTGGCGGAGTGATGCCACAAGCATTAACTCACTTATTTTATCTCTCTGAGCTCCAGTTGTCTCAGCAATGAGAAAGGGGCCACGATAACTATCCAGTGGAGCTCTGTGAAGAGGAGACATGCTTAGAGCGGCCTGAACAAAGTGTCAGCAACATCACACACTGAATGAGTGGTTTTCTGTAATTGCATGTGCAGGCTTGTAGGTCAGGCAGCCCCAGGGTGAACTCGGCTTTGCCATCAATTAACTGCTTGCTCCATTAAACGTATTCACATTTTCTTTGTGTTGATTTCCTCATCTACACATTGTGAATGATACTACTGATGTGGAAGTTTGTTCTGAAGAACAGATGAAATGAAATTCACCAAGTGGGAGTGACATGGTGTGACCCCCAAACAGGAGTTCCATAAGTGCCTCCGAGTCTCTTGACTTAGCAGAACGGCTTGGGAGTGAAGTTATTCCGATCTCAGACACTTTCAGGTTTCCTGTTCAGTCCAAGGCTGATTTGGAGCATGCTTAAATAGAAATGTCTGTCCTGTCCACCCTGGTGCTGTTTTGCACACATAACCCACTGCTCTCTAAAGGACATACAAATAGTTTCACTGCAGAGGATTCCCCGGCTGGTTAAGAATGCCAAAGTTCCCTGGCAGATCAGTGGAAGAGGGCAAGAACAGGAAACCTCAGTTGGACTTATCCACAGAGGTTCAGAATGAAGCTTTCTCCCTGCAGTGGTGTGGTCTATGTGCAGCTATTTAGGCCAAGCAGGGCCTGACTGTGGCTCAGGGAGCTCATCTTGGTCCAGTCTTTGGCACATGACCAGGTTCTGAGTTACTGTGCCGCTGGCCCCCAGAGTCAATGACCTGCACATTGACTGTGGTCTTTTCATCGTTGTGTGACCCTTACAGCAATCTGGGGAAGAAGGCAGAGGTTGTTTCTGATTTCATTGCAAAGGTGGAAGTATTCTGATTCCTCGGAAAGGAGGAAACTTCTCAGAAACACAGTTGTTAGGTGGTAAGGCTGGGTGATGGCGCTAAACCTTGCTCTGCTTTAGTCTCTGTTGTAACTTCCTTCAAGCTGTCCTTCAGAACTTGCCATCCCTTGCATCTTCCCCCAGTCCTATCCAACCCAATCCTCACAGCAGCTGAGCTCCTCTCTCTTTTTCTCATTTAGTAACTTTCATCTTTACAGCATGATGGCAAGGAAGGAATGCAATTTGATCAAAACAATTCTTCTAAAGGCTCAGCGATGAATATTGCGCAAGAGGTTTTTGAAAGAAGAGGCTGGATTACCCTAATCACATCTCATTATGGTAAGTTTCGGGCACTTAATAACACCAGATCCGATGGCAGAGGGCAGAGAGTAAGGCGTGGCTTTGCTGCTATTGGCCAGTGATCCTGAGAGCTGGCTTCTGACACCGGATCCTCCACGTCCCCACTGGACCCTTCACCTTCACAGCTCCTTCCAGTCCCGTGTTCTGAGACCCTCTGAAATGAAGGCGAGCCTCCAAACTCCGAACAGGAGATCAAGTTTCTCCATCTCCTCCCCCGTGTGGGTCAGGACACTCCTCGGTTTGGAGACAGGCTGCCATGTGACACGTATAATTTGCTTGGACAACCCCAGTTGGGCAGACAAAGCTCAATATTCTACTACCCCCGACAATCCTGAGGAATTTCTTCCTTTCTTTAGTCTCCCTGGATTCTCCTATTCCCTTTTGGATCTGGTCCAAAGGATTTTTCTTCTTATGAGTCCTGAGTATTTGTCTCTATTTCATCTCTGCGGAAACAGTATCAGTTTCCCTCTGAGCAGGGGGCGGCAACTTTGTACGTCCAGCCTTTCTTCCAGTTTGACAGCCACAAATGAACCTTGAGGCAAGAAAAGCCAGGCTGTTCAAGAGAAGAGGAAACAATCTGTTAACGGTGAGGATGAAATACAAAATACTTCAGTCCAGCCATATGTAACGTATATGTATATACCAGCCAAGGGCTAATAAGTACAATTTAATGCTCTTCAAACATCCATTGAGCACCTCCCAGGATAGGTGCATTCTTGAAAACTGCTTGATAGTTTATAGAGCAAAGAACATGTGGTAAGATAGCTCTGCTGGTGGCAATAATCTGAAAGTAGTTTTGCATAACTTAAAAATAAATTCTCTCTCTCTCTCTCTCTCTCTCTCTCTCTCTCTCTCTCTCTCTCTCTCTCTCTGTATTTACTGGAAGGATATTAGGACCAGAAAAACAAAGTAAGAATTCCCTAGACAGCAGGGCTGCATCAGTCAGGTTCCACAGGGGTAAAACAAATCCCGTCTGCATTTTTCAAATAGAAGGCATTGAACTGAGAGAAGTGATTTTCTGAGTGTTGGGAAAGTGAAGAAGTCAAACAAAATCCAACCAACCTGCCAGGCTAACACTAGAAGCCTACATTTGCCAAGGTTAAATGGAAGATAAGGATGGGTAGTACTCAAATTCAGAAGAGAAGCCCTGTGCTAGGAGCTGGGAGATGGAAGCTAGGAGATAGGAGCTGGCACTCTGATGCAGAGCAACCAGGTTGAGACATGGCCACTGCTTAAGATGCCAGAAGAAATGGAAAGGAAGGGAGGACAGAATCCTTAGATTTCCTTTGTCTTTTGCCTAGTGCTCTCCATTATCCAACCTTCCTTGGTGGCCAGTGGCTGTGGGAGGGGGCTGGGATGTTCCACTCCTTGTAATCTAAGCAGAGAAGGGTGAAGAGTCTGAGAGAAAGGCACTTGTCCAGCTAGAAGCACTTTGTCATCCAAATTCAAAAAGCTTATCGCTAAAAAAACTTAGCCCAGGCCTTTTGTGGTCTCTGGTTTTATTCTCTTCCAGGTTCTAGTTCCCTAGCAGGAGAGTTTGGGGTTTCACGTTGAGGTCTTTGATCCATCTGGAGTTGAATTTGTACAGGGTGAGAGGTAGTGGATTAATTTCATTCTTCTACAAGTGGCAATCCAGTTTTGCCAACACCACTTGCTGCAGATGCTGTCTTTCCTCAATTGTGCCTTCTTGGCCCCCTTGTCAAATATGAGGTGGGTGAAATTGTATGTACTCAGGTTTGGATCTTCAGTTTTGTTCCATTGGTCAATAGGTCTAGGTCTGGTTTTGTGCCAGTACCAGGCTGTTTTTATGACTATAGCCCTGTAGTATAGTTTGAAGTCTGCTAGAGAGATCCCCCTGTACTCTCTTTTCACTCAGGATTGCTTTGGCTATTCAGGGTCTTTTGTTTGTCCAAATGAAATTAAAGACTTATTTTTTCCAAGCCTGTGAAGAAACTCTTGGGGATTTTAATTGGGATTTCATTAAATCTGTACAAGGGTTTGAGTAGAATGGACATTTTTACTATATTAATTTTTTCAATCCATGAGCATGGGAGGCTTTTCCATCTTCTGATGTCTTCTTCAATTTCTTTCTTTAAAGGTTTAAAATTTTTGTTGTAGAGATCTTTGGTGTCATTGGTTAGGTTTATTCCTAGGTATTTTATTGTTTTTGAGACTATTGTGAGTGGGAAGGTCTCCTTGTATTCCTTCTTCAGTTGCTTGTTGTTGGTGTAAAGAAAGGCTACTGATTTTTCTAGGTCAATTTTGTATCCTGCCACTTTACCAAAGCTCTTAATCACTTCTAGGAGTTTTCTGGTGGAGTTTTTAGCATCCCTTAAGTAAACAATCATGTCACCAGCAAAAAGGGATAGTTTGACTTCCTCTTTTCCAATTAGAACTCCTTTAATTTCCTTTTCTTGCCTTATTGCCCTAGCAACTGTTTCAAGCACTAGGTTGAAAAGGAGTGGTGATGGGGCAGCCTTGCCGATTTCCTAACTTTAAAGGGAATGCTTCTGTTATTTCCCCATTTAGGATGATATTGGCTGTGGGTTTCTTGTATATGGCTTTGGTTACATTGAGGAATGATCCCTCCAATCCAATTCCCTCTAGGACTTTAAGCATGAAGGGACGCTGGATTTTGTCAAAGGCTTTTTCTGCATCAATTGAGATGATCGTGTGGTTTTTGTCTTTCAGTTCATTTATATGTTTGATGATATTTATTGATTTTTGTATGTTGAACCATCCCTGCATTTCTGGTATGAATCAACTTGGTCATGATGGATGATCTTATTGATGTGGGTTTGTATGCAGTTTGCAAGTATTTTGTTGAGAATTTTTGCATCTGTGTTCATTAATGAGATGGGTCTATAGTTCTCTTTTTTGGTTGTATCTTTGCCTGGTTTTGGTAATAGAGTGATGCTGGCTTCATAGAAGGAGTCTGAGAGAATTCTCTCTGTTTTTATCCTTCTAAAGAATTTGAGTAATAATGGTTGTAAGTGTATTTGAAATGTTTATACAGTTCTGCTGTGAAACCATCTGGGCCTGGGCCTTTTTTAGTTGGGAGGTTTCTTATTACATCTTCAATTTCTCCATATATTATGGGTCTGTTTAAGCTGTCGATCTCTTCTTGGTTGAGCTTTGGTGATTCCCAGGTGTATTAGTCACTTTTCTGTTGCTGTGATAAAGCACCATGACCAAGGAACTTATAAAAGGAAGAGTTTATTTGAGCTTATGATTGATGGTTCCAGGGAATTAGAGTCCATTGTGGTGGGAGGCATGGCGGCTCCTGTGGAGACTGGAGCAGCAAACTGAGGGTCACATCTCGCAATGAGCACAGGAAGCAAAGAGAGTGGCTGTAGACCATGAGGCTTGTTAAACTCACTAAGCCTGCCCCCAATAATGTACTTCCTCTAGGAAGGCCACACCTTCTAAGACCTCCAAAAACAGTGCTACCAACTGGAGACAAATGTCTGAATACTTACAGCCTATGGGGGACACTCATTCAAACCACCACATTCCACTCCCTGGCCCCCATAGGCTCCTGACCACATAAAATGCAAAATGCATCTAGTCCAACCTTAAAAGTCCCCATAGTCTTTACCAGTTTCAATGCCATTCAAAAGTCCACAGTCCAAAGTCTCTTCTGAGACTCAGGCCAATCTCCTAAACTGTAAGCTCCTATAAAATCAAAAGACAAATTACATACTCCCAACATACAGTGGAACCAAATACACATTCCCATTCCAAAAGGGAGGAATAGGAACCAAATACACATTCCCATTCCAAAAGGGAGGAATAGAGGCATAGTAAGGAAATACTGGACCAAAACAAGACCAAAAACCAGCAGGGCAAACATCAAGTCCAGTAGCTCCATGTGCGACTTCTGGGACTTGACTTCCAAAGGGCTTAGATGACTCAGCTCTTCCAGCTTTGCTTGCAACATACATCTCTTTCTTAGGCTGGTACCACTCCCTGTATGCAGCTCTCCTTGGCAAATATCTCACAGGTCTGGCATCTCGAATGTCTTCTTGGGGTCTCCGCTGCCAACCAGGCTTCACATTCACAGCTTCACGCAATGGCCTATCAGGGCCTTCTTTATTCAGGGACACCCCTGCCGTACTCTGCCTGGCCTCTTTGGCTCTCTGAAACCGTGGAGGAAGAACTGATGACCCCTTCACTCTTGCAAACTTCATGCCTCTAAAGCCAGCACCACGTGAATGAAACTGCCAAGTTTGGCTGCAAGTTTGGGATGGACCCTGGCCTATTTCAACCACATTTGCAACTTTTCTCTGCCCTGGACTTGTTGGAGGATTAGCTGGGTGTGGTCTTGCCCTGAAGGTACTGATTCTTTTGTTTACTTGTAAATCTCCAGGCCTCTCCTTAATCACTTTAGTCTCCTTATGAAAAGGAGCCTCTCCTTCACATGCCTTGGCCACACCTTTAATCTTCCTAGTGCAGTTTTCAGATCCAAACTGTACATTCTGCATTTCCTTCTGCCCCATTTGCTCTTTTTCACTGTATATCTGCACAATATTCACCATTAACAGCCATGCCACCATTTCCACACTAGGCTGTCTTGAAATATCCTCCGCCAAAGACATCAGTCCACTGCTTTTCAACTTAGCATCAGGCAAGCATTTGGGCTGTGGGCAAACTGCTGCCAGACTCTTTATCAAAATATCCCAGTTGCTGCCCAAGTCTCTATTTTTCTCTGGAACTACATTTTTTGCTGCCATGCTTTCCTCCAGGCTTCTACTAGAATGGCCTGTTAAGCTCTGCTTACAGTAGTCAATAGCTTTTCTAGCCCAAAGTTCCAAAGTCTTCCACACTTCTCCAAACATCCACATGGTCAGGTTCTTCACAGCCAACATCCCACTCTCTGGTACCAAATTACTGTATTAGTCACTTTTCTGTTGCTGTGATAAAGCACCATGACCAAGGAACTTATAAAAGGAAGAGTTAATTTGAGCTTACGATTGACGGTTCCAGGGAATTAGAGTCCATTGTGGTGGGAGGCATGGCGGCTGGAGACTGGAGCAGCAAACCGAGGGTCACATCTCACAATGAACACAGGAAGCAAAGAGAGCGGCTGTAGACCACGAGGCTTGTTAAACTCACTAAGCCTGCCCCCAATAACGTACTTCCTCTAGCATGGCCACACCTTCTAAGACTTCCAAAAACAGTGCTATCAACTGGAGACAAATGTCTGAATACTTACAGCCTATGGGGGATACTTATTCAAACCACCACACCAGAATTTCAGATATTCATCCATTTCTCCTAGGTTTTCAAATGATTGTCTGGATCTTTTCATTGTGTGTTGTGATATTTCCTCTTTCATCATGGATTCTATTGATTTGTAGTTGTTCCTTCTTTCTTTTGGTTAACTGGGCTACATGTCTGTTTATCTTGTTTATTCTTTCAAAGAACCAGCTTTTGGATTCATTGACTTTTTATATGGTTTTCTTTGTTTCTATTTCATTGATTTCTGCTCTGATTTTTTGTTATTTCTTCCTGTCTGTTGCGTTTAGGGTTCATTTGTTGTCTCTCAGTGTTTTTAGCTGCAGTGTTAGATCATTCACTTGTGCTCTTTCTGTTTTTTTGATATAGTCACTCAGGGCTATAAACTTCCCTCTTAGGACTGCTTTTAAAGTGTCCCATAGGTTTTGTTGTGTTGTATTATCATTGTCATTCAGTTCCGGGAATGCTTTTATTTCTTTCTTTATTTCTACCTTGACCCATTCATTATTCAGGAGAGTGTTGTTTAGTCTCCAAGTGTTCTTGTAGGTTGTAGGGCTTATCCTGATGTTGATATTGAGCTTTATTGCACTGTGGTCTGATAGAATGCATGGAATTATTTCATTTATTTTTATTTGTTGAGTTGTTTTCTGAGTCCCAGTATGTGGTCTATTTTGGAGAATGTTCTATGGGGTGCTGAGTAGAAAGAGTTTGGGTGGAATATTTGGTAGATGTTTGTGAGGTCCATTTTGTGTATTGTATCATTCAGTTCAGATGTCTCTCTGTTTATTCTTTGTCCTGTTGATCTGTCCAAAGGACTTAGTGAGGTATTGAATTCCCCTACTATTAGTGTGCTGGGGTTAATCTGTGCCTTGAGGCCCTGAAGAATTGTCTTTATGAAGTTTGGTGCACCAGAGTTTGGTGCATATATATTCATGATTGTGAAGTCTTCATGGTCAATTGTTCCTTTGATAAAGATGTAAGGGCCCTGTTTCTTTTGATTTCTTTTACTTTAAAGTCTATTTTGTCTGACATTAAAATAGCAACACCTGCTTTCTTTTGGGTACCATTTGCTTGGAATATTTTTTCCATCCCTTCACCTTAAGTTGGTGCCTATCCTTGAGATTGAGATGGGTTTCTTGTAGACAGCATTTAGATGGGTTTTGTTTCCTAATCCAATCTCCCAGTCTATGTCTTTTGATTGGAGAATTTAGTCTATTAGAATTTAAGGTTATAATTAAAAGGTGCATGTTGCTTCCTTTCACCTTATTATCCATTTGCATTTTTAGTCTCGGTTTCTACTTCTGCAGTTATGTTTTTTATTAGTTTCTCTTTCTAAGTGCTTGGGAATAGTTGCTCCTCTCTTCTGTCCTTTGAATTGCTTCAAGTATTTTCTGAAGGGTTGGTTTTCCTGACATGTATTCTATCATCTTGTTTATGTCATGGAAGATTTTTCTCTCTCCTTCAACTATAATCAACATTTTTTCCTGGGTATAGTAATCTGAGTTGGCATCTATAGTCCTTTAACACTGGGAATGCTTTGCTCCATGTTCTTCTTGCTTTTATGGTTTATGACAAGAAGTCAGTTGTAATTCCTATTGGTTTCCCCTTATATGTGACTTCTTGTTTTTCTCTTGTGGCCTTCAGAATTTTGTCTTTGTTTTGGCCGTCTAGCATTTTAACTATGATATGGCATGGAGAGTTTCTTTTCTGATCTTGTCTCTTTGGAGATTTATGTGCTTCTTGTATTTGTAAGGGTTTGTCTTTTTTTTAGTTTGGGGACATTTTCATCTATTATTCTGTTGAAGATCTGACCAATAGGGATTTTCTTGGTATTCTTCTCCTTCCTCTATTCCTATGCTGCAGAGGTTTGATCTTTTCATAGTGTCCCATATTTCCTGGTTTTTCCACTTTTGTGTATTTTTAAAATTTTCATAATCTTTATTTGAGCTTTTTAGTTGCTCTGGGTTATCTTCCAGGTCTGATATTCTTTGTTCTTCTTCCTCCATTCTATTTCTGAGGCTTTTTCCAATTCTTTCCTCTTGATTGGATGAGTGTTCTATTTCCTTTCTCATTTCATCCTGTGATTTCTTTATTATTTCCACTTCCTTTTGGAGCTTCTCAATCTCTTCTTGGTGCTCCTTACTTATCTGGTTGGCTGCCTTTTTCAGTGTTTTAAATTCCTTCCAGAGTTTGTCATTTTCTCCCTCTAGTTCTTTCTAGAGTTTGTCATTCTCTCCCTTTAGTTCTTTCCGAAGTTTGTCATTGTATCCCTCTAGGTCCTTCTTGAGTTTTTCATTCTCTCTCCTTAGTTCCCTGACTTGTTCTTTATATTCTTTAATTTCTCTGAATAGGTTTGCAATTTTCCCCTTAAGATCTGTTTCTGGGTCACCCCCAGGGGATCCCACTGTAGCAATCTCCTACAGGGTTAATAGAGCTTGGTGTGGAGTTATCCTGCACCTTTCCCAAGTTGTCCCTTCATTGTGTCCCTGGCCTGTGGGTTTCCCTTTTGTTGCCTGTATTCTGATGCGAGTCACAAATGTCTTTTTGCTGTGCTGAGGGTTTGCTTTGCTTGTCTCCTTCAGATGCCCTCCCCTTTTTTTCTCCTTGTTTATGGAGTGTTGTCTTGGTTTCAGGCTTTCAATTTTGTTTATATATTGGAAGTCTAATTCACTCTTCCCTTTCTGTTCTGAAGTTTCTCCAAAAAATCCACCTGGACACTCTCTCTGCAATTCCAGTTGGGGTGGGGGGATATGCCTGACTTACTTTGTGTTTCAGGTTGTCCTGGCAAGTCCCTGATCTAACCACTGTGCACTCAAGTCTCACAGTGGCAACAGACCCACTTTTAATACAAGGTACAAGGGCTACTCCACCCTGACAGACACACCAGACAAGGATTTAACAGGCCAACCTTTAATCCCAGCTAGCAGGGCGACTCCACCCCTCCAGCCTTGCAAGACAAAGTTTTAGCTAGCCAACAAACTAACGAATCAATTATCCAACAACCCAGGAATAGATCTATCCTAAAATCTGCCTGGCTGAAGTACCCGGCTCCTACCTTGTCCTGGCAAGTCCCTGATTTAACCATTGCGCACTCCAAAAACTATTTATATTTTTGTGTATATGTGTTTTTGCCTGTATGTAAGTGCACCTGTGTTGTGCAATGCACATCAAGTCCAGAAGAGGGCATTGGATCCCCAGGAACCGGAGTTACAATGATTGATAGCTACATGTGGGTGCTGGGAACTGAACCCAGGTCCTCTAAAAGAGCAGCCAGCATTCTTAACTGCTGAGCCATCTCTCCAGTCCCTTCATTCCTTCTTATTCATTTATTCACTTGTTTAGTCACTCAGCAAGCACTTATCAAGCACATACCATATTAGATTTCTAGGGTGGCTGAAACAAACTATAATGAATGAAAGGTACAACATAACCAAAAATGTTTTCTCTTCCTCTTTGGGGTGGTAAGTCTGAAATCATGATGGAGCACCATGTGCTCTGCCTCAGCTCTTCATGTCCCTCTTCTTCAATTCTTCCTGACCGTGGGTGGTTGTTGTCTTTCCCTTATGTTCATTGGTGGGTGAGTGCACCAGACCTATCCAGCTGGCCCTCCATGCCCATGGGTCCCTCAGCTGTAGATTCAATAAGTTGTGTATTGAAAATATTTGAGCCCCATGTCTCCACTGAGTATATGCAGATGTATTTTTTTGCCATTGTTTTTTATTTTTTTGTATTATAATATTTTATTTATTATTTTTATTTTATGTATATGAGTGTATTACCTGCATGTGTGTGAATGCTCCCATGTTGTCCAGTGTTCACAGAGGTCAGAAGAGGATGTTGGAGATCCTTGAATCTGGAGTTATGGATGGCTGTTAGATGCCATACAGATGCTGGGAATTAAACTTGGGTCCTCTGCAAGAGCAGCCAGTGCTTTTAACCACTGAGCCCTCCATCCAGCCCCTCATGATAATATTTTTTAATCCACTAAATAGGGATATTTTGGTGCCAAGAACTGACATTTCTGTCTCAGAACATAGATCAGCTGTATCTTCCCTTACTAGGGAATCCAAAACGACTGATCCATGTGCCATTGTATTTTTTTTAAATAACACAGCATAACAACTATCCAAACCACTTTCATTGGATTATGTATAGTAAGTAATCTAGAGATGATTTAAAGTATATGGAGAGATATATGTTGGTTGTATACAAATATTCTGCCGTTTCATGTAAAGGATTTGAACATCTATAGATTTTGGTATTCATGGGAATTTTTAGAATCAATTTCCCCTGAGTACTGGGACAGGCGGTTCTAGTACACCTGCCTTCATATGGCTGTCTTCCCTGTGTGTCCGTGCTTCAAATTACATTGTTCTCTTTATGTATCTATGTTCAAATTTTCATCATTTTATAGAATTACCAGCCATTACTTTAGAGTTCACTATAACCCAGGATTACTCAATCTTGAGTAATCTATAACTTGATAATACCACTTAATTTTTTATTGTTTTTTTAGATAACACTATGTAAGACTTTATTTTAAAGTAAAACCACATTCTCAGATATGTGTCTAAGACAGAGGATTTTTAGGTGATGCAACTCAACCCATAGCCCTTGTCATCCTGGTCCTGTACTGGTCAGTGCTGTTTATTACTGGTGCTGGTTCTAAGAATGTATACCTTCAAGGAATCCTCAACTCATGGGCATCAACAAATCAATCCTCTGGTTCTGACTCTTGTTCATTCTTAGAATCTCTAGCTTCCTCTTTGCTCTAGAGTTAAAATTTTCCGTTTCAAGAAATATATTTTTAATCACCACAATGTGTCTGTCTAATCTCCGAGGAACAGGGGGTTTAGCTCAGTGGCATATCTAGGCAAACATCTGTCAGGATGAGGCTGAGCTGGTAGCTCAGGATTTAATAAGGAAAAATGGGAAAAGGAATTAAATTAGAGAGAACAAGAATAATCACCTATCTCAGATTCTCTTGGAAAAAAATATTCAATCATTTTCAGGGAATCCTCACTCCCAACTCAACAGCTCTAACATTCAACTCAATTTTTTTCTCTGTAAACTAGTAGACTCAACAACATCTCTGAAAATATGGGATACAGTGAGGCTGACAAACTCTCTAAAGGGCCTAGAGAGAATAGTTCATTCAGCCTTGCTGCCCACGATTCTGCAGACAATATACAGGAGAAACAACATGGCTGTGTTCCAATAAAACTTTATTTATAAAATCCAGTGGCAAGTTGGCATTGGCAGGAGTCCAGGGTTATAGCACAGAATCATGAAGACCCCTAAAGAAGTGAGGCAGATCCAGAACAGTTCTCCAGTAGGAAATGGTTGAATCACCCCTGCACAGACACCTGGCACTCACACGCCTCATGACAGGTGTTCTTTTCTCCAGCTATCCCGTCCCATCTATTTTTTATTTTATTTTATTTATTTTTATGTGTATCAATGTACTGTCTGCATGTAGGTTTGTGCACCCGTGTCGTGCAATGCTGCGGAGGTCAGAAGAGGGTGTCGGATTCCCCTGGAACTGGAGTTCTCCTGGAATTGGAGTTACAGATGGTTCTTAGCCACCATGTGGGTGCTGGGGATCGAACCCGGGTCCTCTGCAAGAGCAGTCGGTACTCTTAACCTCTAGGCCATCTCTCCAGCCCCAGCCATCCCATCTATTTTTGAGGCAGTTCTTAACTGGTCTGAAAGCTGTTTCCTAGGGCCTGCCTCTGGCACACATGGTCTACCTAAACTCTTCACCTAATGATGGTTGAATGTTCCAGTTCCAATGTTATCTTTACTCCCAACAAAACACCTTAAGTTCTTGTAGTTATTTTTTGGCCAACATTATTTTAATTCCTCCTACTCTCAGACCACATCATCCTGTTGGATATTGGTTTCGGACATATAATAAAGAAAGAAAAGAGCATGTGCTTCAGTAACTACCTGGGAAGGTCACTGGGGGTGGCATGGGGTGGGGGTGATTGGCTTCCAGGAGACAGGTCCTTTTCTGTGGGATAAGATAAGGATGTTGACTGTGCTCAGGGCTGTCTGAGCTCATGGAGCTGTGTGAGGAAACAAGGCAAACCTTTGGGTCTCTCTGGCCCTGCAGCACAAAGCTCTCTTAAATAATGAGGGTGGTAGCTTGGGACTCCAGAAGGAATGGTCAGGGTTGGTGAGAAAGGAAGTAGTTCCTAGAATGTGTACAACCACTGAGATAGTGTGGAGTGGAAGAGTCCAGCCTGGTGGGCAGGGATGGCTTTAAGGGCTGCCATCGAGGTGCAGGAGTGCAGTGTAGAGTGAACAGTCCAGCCCTGTGGGCAGGGATGGCTTTAAGTGTTGCCATAGAGGTGCAGGAGTGCTGCAATTTGGCTGTTAAATTTCTCTCAGAGGTGCATGGATTAAAAGCTTGTTTGCTAGAATGTCACTGTTAGGTGGGTTAACTGTGAAACTCTCAGGCCAGTGGAGAGGTACTTTTAGGAGTTGGGACACTAGAAACTTCCTCTTCCTCTCCTTTCTTGGCCAGGAGATAAGAGATGTGATATATAACTCATTCCCTACCTTGATGTGCTGCCTTTCCAGAGGCCTGGAAGAAGCAGGACCAACTGACCACAGGATGGAGAGATGGCTTAGTGATTAAGAGCACTGGCTACTCTTTCACAGGACCCAGGTTTGATTCCCAGCACCCACATGGTGGCTAACTACTGTCTATAACGCCAGTTCTAGGGGATTCAAGGACACCCTCTTCTGACCTCGGTGGGCATTGCATGACATGGGTGCACTTACATACATGCAGGCAATACACTCATATACATAAAATAAGAACGATAAATTTTTTTTAACAATCCTTTTCTTTGATTATTAAAATCAACACTGTGTTGCAGTGATGGACCACTGACTGACTCAGGGCGGCTGTTAAAGCCAGGCATGAGGTGAGCTCATCTGCGTCATAGTCCACGTGTGATACCTTCCGGAGACCACCACTCCATACAGATGCATCAGGTGGCCAGGGAGGACCCATGTAGAGGGTCATCTGGGTTCTGAAGCCATATGACAAATCTTACTGTGACCTTCCCCCTGGGAAGGCTCAGGATTCACTGTGTAGACTCAGCTGTGCAAATCCTGATTTCTCTAAATTCTTTGTTAGATGAGCCTACTGAATAGAAGGGTGGGGTTGGCTTTAAGGGTGAGGAAAAGCCATGTTTCTCTTTTGTCCTTTCCTTTTCTTGCACACAGATCTGAAGAGTTAAGCTTGATTTTGTTTAAAAATATTAAATCCCAGACTGAGCTTGAAAAAAAGTGATTGTTGTAAAAGAATGAAACCCAGGTTTAGTCTACAGAGCCTATGTAGCAAAGCAGGTCATGGTAGCATAGGCTTATTGCCCCAGAGCTGAGGAAGCAGAGATTGGCCCATCCCTGGGGCTCAGTGGCCAGCTGGCTGGCCTAGTTGGTGTGTTCCAGACCAGTGAGAGACTGTCTCAAGAAAAACAAGATGGTACCTGAGAAACAACACTGAAGTTTGACCTCTGGCCTCCACATGCATGCACACATGTACTTGTACACATGTACACCTCTATATACACCTGTGCCTACACATACGAAACCACCTGCACACTCACACACAAGCACATGCATAAACCCATCAAAACTCATCCCCTACTGTCCACTCAGTTAACACAGAGGATTTGCACACTAAATGTTCAGTTTCTACCGGAAGCTCAGCCGTGAATGATTTTACAATTTTTCTTGAAATGTAAGACAATAAATATGATCTAGGTGAGAGAAACTATCCTCATTTATCTAAGACAGTTGATTTCAAAGGCATGCATTCTTTACTGTAGATGCACCCTGGAGCCTGCTACAAACTCCATAGGGCGGCATGTCTTCCCATTGCTCATATTGCTGATAGCTCAGGGCTGACTGAGCCAAACGCCCCAGGAGGCACGTCTCCTCTTTGTGGCCTGGTCCCCTATCAAAACTGCTGTTTTACCTCACATGAGTCAAGGCAGTATACAATGTGCAGCGTGTGCTGCACTGGGAAACCCTAAACGCCCCCCAAAAGTCAGGCTTGCTTGTTTGTGGTGGGAGGAACCAGATGAAGCAATAGTTCTCCCACCTTGTAGGTGATGTCGAGCCACGGCCCTGGCCACTGGACTATATACCTATATACTCTGCAGATGCAGTGGGGCTGTGATGGGGACTCCCCACCCCCACCTGCTTCAGTCCCCAGGCTAGTTTGGGCTTCTCTACCATGCTCAGGAGCACATGCGTTTTATCATTGTCTCAGCATGCCAACATCCACTGCTTATCTGGTAGAGCACCTTCTGGGGCAGCACAGTGCAGCTCTGGGGGCATGTCCACTGAGTCCCAAATTATTGGCTAATATTATGAAACAAGGAAAGAAAGCCGACATAATCCTGTTCTCTGAGTGTACATTATTTATTCCACACACTTGAAAACTGCCTGTGATCCCTACTTACTGGAATACAAGTGCCCGTGCCCACACTAACCATGCCAATGGCTGCATACTGTGCCCTGAGATGCAGCTGGGGGCTATTCAACCTTTTTGGGAAGGTGCTTTTAGCCCCTCTGCCGCCCAGTTAGGGCTTTCTTTAGTTGTGAATTACTGTATGGTTAGTGGGAATAAAGACAATTTTAGAAGCTTCCACCCCACCCCTGCCTCCCATGATAGTGATAGTTTTTATCTCCTCAGGTCAAGGGCCCCTTGCTGAGCTTGAGATACCCAAGTCTACACATGCCTCTTAGCTTGGAGCATCTCTAATCTTTTTCTATTTGATCTATTGCTGTTACAGGAATTTGGTATCTAATCAGTCTGTAGCTATATGTTTTTAGAAAAGATATATGGATTCAACTCATGCCCTTGATATTCAGAGCACCGGCTCAGAGAAAAACAGTATTGTCACCATGGGATGAGGCTCCCATGAGACTAGATAGTCCATGAAGAGCTGGCTTCTCTCCAGTGGTTTCCTCTGCAGGTTCTCCGTTCCTGCCGCCATGAGCTGCCTCCTCCTGTCATAGGATGTGGGTTGTTATGGCGATAGAAAGAGGAAATGAGAGATTCTAAAGAGGTGGCCAATGTAAATTGTCTTCCACATTACTCCTTCACATTGGGCTTGGAAAGTCACATCTCATCACCAACCAAAGGCTCAGTAGGTACACAAGGACAACCACCAAGGACTGTGGAAGACACATTGTCTGTGCTCCTGTGGTTGTTCTGGAGTCCTGATCTGGAGCTCTAGGGAAATAGAAGGGCAAGGAACAGAGAAGCCCCTTCATGGTCTAGGATTCATGACAACGGCTGGGTAATTAGCACCCACAGTGCCTTATGTCTCACAGCTAGCCTGACGTGACCTTGGCAAAGTGGGGTTCACATTCCCTTCTCACCAGGATGAGATCAGAGACACAGGGGGAAGTGGGGTTCAGAGAGCCAGTACTGAGGCTGTCCCCTGGGTCATGGGCTAATCACCCTGACTAATCACCAGGTAGTCTTGGAGAAAACTTGGGCCAGACTGACTAGAACCCATTCGCCTTAGCAGATCTGCTTTCCATACGGTGCGGAAACCTCCATTCTAGTCCTCCCAAGAGCCGCAGAGTGGGAGGAGCTAGCACTGAGCCAGGTCCCTATAGATCAGAGACAGCAATCACTGTCATGTCGAGGCACAGCTCCAGGAAGGCAGTCTGTGGTAGACCATGCTCTGAACCTTCCAGAGAACAGGCAGGGCCAATAGAGAAGCTGCTGAGATCACAAAGCCCCCTAGAAAGCTGGCATGGGACAGTCCAGCAGGGCTGTCATGGCCATTAAGCTGCTGAAACCCTGCTGGATGCAAGCCTGGAAATGAAGGAAGGTCGCAAGAGTGAGAAGATAGAAATGAGTCAGGCACAGAGCTTAGGCCACAGCTAGCCATCAAGGGGGTGACGAGCCCTCTGTGCTTCTGATACACTACAGACACCTGAGGCTGGCTTTGTTTCCTGAAACTGCCACCTCCTAGAGGAGAGTGTGACCACTGCGGCACCATATTGGCCTCTTCGTCTCCTCCCAGTCTTTCCCTACACCCTGGCCTCTGACTTTATTCTCCACATTCTGTAGACCCCAGCATCTGTTGTCTTCACAGCTTTCAGACAGGAACACCCACCTCACACTGCTCCTCCTTCACGGCCAAGCCTGGCAGGCAAGGCTTTGAAGCTGCCTGTCTGGCTGGTGTTGATATCTCTACCCTGTCACACTGTCTCACCTGAGGCTTCCCTGGATGCCCTCCTCCATTTTTACCCACCTTCCAGCTGCCCAACCCTCCCTTCATTTGCTCAATGAATACAGATTCATTCATTGAGCCTGTGTGGCCTGCTCACCCACTGCGTGCTGGGCATTTTTCTAGGCTGTGCAGAGACAGCCATTACTAAGGTGGAGGGAGTCTATGTTCACGAAGCCTAAGTTTCACAGGTTGGGAAGCAAGGAACAAAAATGCAAGTAAGTACAGCGTGTGATAATGAACACACCACACACACACACATACACACATGCATACACATACACACATACATACACATACACACACATACACACATGCACACACATACACACATACACACATACACACATACATACATACACACACATGCGCACGCATACACACACATACACATACACACATACACACACATACACACATACACACATACACACATACATACATACACACACATACACACATGCACACACATACACATACACACACATACATACACATACACACACATACACACACATACACACACATACACACACATACACACATACACACACACACACACACACACACACACACACACACATACACACACACACACACACACACACACACACACACACACACACACACACACACACACACACACACACACACACACACCAAGCTTTCAGTTAGACCAGGATTTCTCAGAGAGGAAGTGGCGGCAGTTCAGAGGGCAGTTGTGACACCAGCTGCTTCTATCTCATCCTCTTCATTGTTGTAAAATGATGGAAATTCATTGCTTTTCAGAGAACAGTGCAGTGCCAAGAGCCAGTTATTGTGAGCAAGCCACCTTCAGCGCTGGCCTTCATCTTGGGATCTAAAACTCTACACAAACTCATGCTTCGTGGGACTCACTTCTGCGAAGTGAAGACTCAAGGGGGCTTTTCAGCAGAGCCTCCTTGCCCATGCCCCTGTCCTCCCCCCTCCCCCTCCCCCTCCCCCACAAACCGCATAGTGCAGTCAGTAGTGCTGTGGATCTCCTGCAGAGACCTAAGTGAGTCAAGCATGATAGGAAACTGGCTATCTCCCGTCCTCACCTCTTCCTGTGGCTACAGTTACAGTGGGGGAAGATGTCCATAGTGCCATGGTGATTTCGTTAAGTTAAATTGGAAACATCAAGACAATTAAGCTGGAGAGGACCTCCCTAGCCCAGCAGTTGACCAGTGAAAGTAACCCGTCCTGTCTGCCTGCAGACTCCTGCCTACTGTAGACTCTGCCTACTGCAGATTCTGCCTACTGTAGACTCTGCCTACTGTAGACTCTGCCTACTGTAGACTCTGTCTACTATAGACTCTGCCTACTGTAGACTCTGCCTACTGCAGATTCTGCCTACTGTAGACTCTGCCTACTGTAGACTCTGCCTACTGTAGACTCTGCCTACTGCAGACTCCTGCCTACTGCAGACTCTGCCTACTATAGACTCCTGCCTACTGTAGACTCTGCCTACTGTAGACTCTGCCTACTGTAGACTCTGCCTACTGCAGACTCTGCCTACTGCAGACTCTGCCTACTGCAGACTCCCGCCTACTGCAGACTCTGCCTACTATAGACTCCTGCCTACTGTAGACTCTGCCTACTGTAGACTCTGCCTACTGTAGACTCCTGCCTACTATAGACTCCTGCCTACTGCAGACTCTGCCTACTGCAGACTCCTGCCTACTGCAGACTCCTGCCTACTATAGACTCCTTCCTACTGCAGACTCTGCCTACTGTAGACTCTGCCTACTGTAGACTCTGCCTACTGTAGACTCCTGCCTACTATAGACTCCTGCCTACTGCAGACTCTGCCTACTGTAGACTCTGCCTACTGCAGACTCCTGCCTACTGCAGACTCCTTCCTACTGCAGACTCTGCCTACTGTAGACTCCTGCTTACTGCAGACTCCTGCCTACTGTAGACTCTGCCTACTAGAAACCTCTGGCATCCTCCATACCCCTGCCCTACTCTAATCCACTGTGGACTGAACACCCCCACCCTAGTGAAGACCCTCCCCACCCTCGGATACTGCCTCAAGGGATCTTTTTTTTCTGGTTGACTTGGAAATGTGCTCCAAACCAAGCGGTGAAACATGCCCCAAGTTACTTCTTAAGATGCCGAGTTAAATGCCACAATCTCTGGGCTCCTCTGGGACTATGGTTGCCTCTGCTCTCACAGATCTAGATACAGACCCCTTTTGCTGTCTCTTCACAGGAGCATGTCCCACTTTTTAGGCCAGGAATTCTAGGTGTCAGTGCGGAGCCTGGCCTGAGCACATAGGACAAACTCAGTAACAATGTCAAATTTCATCAGCCTGCAAGAAACCCTAGAGGCTAGAGGGCCCAGGACTTCACTGTACTGGGCCAGGAAGCTTGAACAACTTGCTCAAAGTCACATCAAAGCAGGCACTGCAGCTTCTTGGCAGAGCTAGAGCAACAGTGATTTCAGGCATTTGGAAGATAGACAGCGATGTCACAAAGGAGAAACACAGCTCGGCCTTCATCCTTTGCACAAGACCCTTATGTGCCCAGAGCAGGCACCTGACAATAGCTTCACAGCTACAGCAGGCCGAACAAAACCAACCCTGACTCTCAAGCTTTGCAAAGTAGAATTTCCCCCAGTGCCCCTTTGCTCAGCTGAAGCTCCTGTGACTGAACCAGGAGGCTGTTGTGCCTCTCTGCAGGATGCACTGTGCAGGAGGCTGTTGTGCCTCTCTGCAGGATGCACTGTGCAGGAGGCTGTTGTGCCTCTCTGCAGGATGCCCAGTGCAGGAGGCTGCCAGGCCTCTCTGCAGGACGCACTGTGCAGGAGGCTGCTGGGCCTCTCTGCAGGATGCACTGTGCAGGAGGCTGCTGGGCCTCTCTGCAGGATGCACTGTGAAGGAGGCTGCAGGGCCTCTCTGCAGGATGCACAGTGCAGGAGGCTGCTGGGCCTCTCTGCAGGATGCACTGTGCAGGAGGTTGCTGGGCCTCTCTGCAGGATGCACTGTGCAGGAGGCTGCTGGGCCTCTGCAGGATGCACTGTGCAGGAGGCTGCTGGGCCTCTCTGCAGGATGCACTGTGCAGGAGGCTGCTGGGCCTCTCTGCAGGATGCACTATGCAGGAGGCTGCTGGGCTTCTCTGCAGGATGCACTGCGCAGGAGGCTGCTGGGCTTCTCTGCAGGATGCACTGTGGAGGACGCTGCTGGGCCTGTCTGCAGGATGCATTGTGCAGGAGGCTGCTGGACCTCTGCAGGATGCATTGTGGCCAACTCTAGGCAAACAGTTCACTGTACTTGAGTCCTCTTTCTGACACATTGAATTGTCCTAAACCCTTTCTTTAATAACAAAAAGTCAGTGCCAGCAAGTAGGTAAGGGCACTTGCAGCCAAGCCTCGAGTTTGATCCTTAGGATGGTGGAGGGAGAGAACCAATTCCTGAAGATTCTCCGAGCTCCGTGTGTGCACTGTGGCATGCACGTACCTCTATAAAGGCATGCATGTGTCCAAATAAATAAATATAATAAAAAAATTAAAAAGAACATAAATCAGAAAGCAATTCACTATGACCCACATTAACATTATTCAGTTTAACATTTGAGCTGTTTGAGAATTATTTTACATGCCTGAATAGATTGACTACATTTCTTTATTGTTGGTGGCTTTTTGAGACAGGGTCTTACTATGTAGCCTTGACTGACTTTAGAGCCTGGATTCTTTTTTCTTAGTGTCCCAATGCTGAGATTATAAAGCATATGATACCATACCCAGTTTATTTATTTAATTTTGGTCTTTTTGAGACGGGGTTTCCTTCTAGCCCTGGCTGACCTAGAGCTCACTGTGTAGACCAGGGGGCCTTGAACTCACAGAAACCTGCCTTCCTCTGTCTCCTGAGTGCTGGGATTAAAGGCAAAGGCATGCACCACCATGCCCACCTTATACCCAGTTCATTTTTGTTAAAACTATTCCTGTACTAGTGACAATTAATTTTACATGAGCAAATCAGAAATCTGTCCTTTTCTAGGATTCCCATGACTTGACAATATTTCTGTCTTGCTCTCTGCATTGACACTCTCTTTCAGTGAACAGTAAGGTGAAGTGGACCCTTTGTTAGTATCCTGGTTTTTGGGAAGTCTGTGAGATCGGCTGAACAGGTGGCTTGCCCACCTTCAGTGATACAGCCATGAAGCAGTTCTTGAGTCACACATAGGCCCACACCACTCAACACATACAAGTGCAGTGCTTGCCGACAGCCCACTGCCTTGAGAAGAGCATCTAGATGCTGAGAGCACAGTACATGGAGAAGGGTGGCAGACGGGGGGAGGTTGAGTTTCATCCCCCAGTTCTTGCCCCATCACTAATAAGCCACACTGTACCACACAAGAAGGGAAATAACAACCACTTTTCTCTCTCCTGCCTTACTGCTCATGTGACCCCCAGAGGCCATCTGTGAAGTTGGTGGACTGAAGGGTGGTTCAGTGGGGTGCTTTCTATTAAAAAGGGAAATATAAAATGCACACAAATAGGGATCTGCATTGCTTGATTTGAGCATTATATTTTATTAGTTGTAGTGGGTGTGGCTTGTCACATCCATTGTTTCTGTTAGTGTGAGGATCAGAACTTGCTCCACCTTGGGTCAGGAGGCACTGGACGTAGTGGACTTATGAGATTGACTATTTTCCATGAACCCTAAGTGACGGGTGCCATGTTTAGTTCGGAGGGATGCAGGGCCATGTCAGCCTCTATCTGGTCAGCACGGGGCACACAGTTTATGCTCAATAACTGTCTTGATTTCTTTTGTCCGGCTTTGGTTATCCTTTGGTTTTACACTTCTGCCCTCTCAGCCCTTCTGCTGCCCTGCAATGTCTTTCCCTCCTCACTCAGCCTTCCGTGTGTCTCCACTCTGTGCTCTTGGTGTTCTTCCACTGTGACCAAGTAACTGATAATATCAGCTTCAAAGATGAAAAGTTCGTTTTGCCTCATGGTTTCGCAGGGCTCAGTCTTGACTCTTGGCTGCAGTGTTTCTGGTTCTGAGTGAGTACAGCACCAGAGAAGAGGGCGTGCTGGAGCAGAGCTGCTCACTCCTTGCAGGTTTAGAATCAGAAAGAGAGGAAGGAGGGGCCAGGACAAGATGCAGTTGCCGAGAACTCACTCTCTTCAACTATGTCTCACCTTCTAAGTTTCCATCACTTTCTAATAGCCCAGTTGATAAATCAATCCATGGGGCTACAAGCTGATGGCTTTAGTAGGAGGTAGTGGGAAATTTAGGAGGAGGTGCCTAATGGAAAGAAGCATACTGATTGGTGGAGGTGTGTCCTAGAAGGACATATCTTGTCATCACTTCCAAGTCCTCTTAGCTTCCTGGCCACCACGAAGTGAACAGCTTCGCTCCCCAGTCCCACGCCCCACACGAGCCTGGGAAGAGGGGGTGCAGCAGCCACGGACAGCACCTTGCATCAGTGAGCTGAAATAATCATTGCCTCCTTCAAACTGGTTTTCTCAAGGGCTTTGCTACAGAAATGGAAAGCTAACACATCAGTGACATTTGTGTCCAAAGGTGGTGTGCATCCTGCCAAGGCTGGAAGGCAGTGACTCTTGGGAGGTCAAGCTCCTGGCTGACACCTGCAAGGACATGGCAGGCCTCATCTCACACTGACTCACCTGATGGCTGTGGGACCTGACACAGCATGCCTTCACAGATAGATCAGGAACTGTGCCAAGGTCTGTCACTGATAACTGACCAGGAGCTGGAGCCAGAAGAGCTGGCAGTGCAGACCAGTCACACTGTCATGTCCTGAGGGGTTCTGAGGGGGCTGTGTTTGCTCTCCTGGAAGAGAGACATTTGTACTTCCAGATGCCATGAGAAGGAACCCTTGGTCGCAGCTGGGTCAGGGCTGGGAGATGGGTTCACCTTGCCCAATTAAGATCCTTCCGTTTCCCAAATGGGCTTTTGATAGGCTACCTGAAGTCTCTACAGCCTCTTCACTAGGAAATAACTATGAAGATTTGTGAGGGGCTGCATTTGTGAGGGGAACAGAAATCAGTGGAGAGCCACACATCCTTTGTGCACAATAAATAATCAGTCAAATGAGTAACTGAATATAAGCTCCTTTGCCATGGCCTGGACCATTCATGCTCGGAATGAATGAATGAATGAATGAATGAATATAATGTTTGAATGAGTGAATGAATAGAAACTTTCTAACATAACCAGGTTTGGTGGTTCTGGACTGTAGTCCTAGCATTTGAAGGCTGAGATAAGGAGATGGTTGAGATTTTGAAGCCAGTCTGGGCTACACAGTAAGTGATAGGCCAGCCTGGGCTACAGAGTGACTCTCTCAATAAACCAAGACCAACACTAACCAATACATTTCTTAACACAGAACATGGCACATGGTCTGCTCTTAAAATAAACAGGAGTGCTCGCTCTCCTCAACGAAGGTTTCTGTCCCTCTAACTGGCTTGGTTCCATGACTGGACATGTTGGTCCAAGGGGAGATCACAGAGACAGGGGGTCCGCACTCCCCCCTCACCCCAAGTGCTCTGCTCTGGGCAGCACCCTGCCTTCTCCTTCTCACGTATTTCCCCACTGGGCGCTGAACAAATATGACCACCTATAGTCTGTTGCCTCCCCTGTCTGGCAGCTCCTTGGGTCACAGGCTCGTTCATCTTGGATTCTGAGCACAAAGCAAACCAGCGCTTAAATAAAAGGAAAGGAAGAAGGAAGGCAGCAGGAAGCAGGGAGCTTTTGCTTTTTCAGGACTGGAATTCTTACTGCCTCTCTCCCAACCCCAGTCCTAGACTGTAGAAGTAATTTGCACCTTGAATGGAAGTCCAGGTGACCTGATCCAGGAGGACAGTTAACATGGATGTCAGCTTCCCCTGCCCTCACAGCCACAGGTCAGCTGCTCTCCAGCGACACCTACTGGACTTTGAGTCACTGAATAAATGCACTCCTTTCAAAGAACTTTTTTTGCGGGGGTGAGGGGAGGTGGGGGGGAGGGGTGTTCTTTTTGAGACAGGGCCTCCCTGTAGCTCTGAATGTCCGGAAAGTTATTCTGTAGACCAAGCTGGCCTTGAAATCACAGAAATCCACCTGCCTCTGCCTCCCAAGTGGTAGGAGTAAAGGCGTGCACCACCACGACCTGCTCAAAGAGAAATTTTAAGCTGTGTCTTCTCTTTAGTTGCAAAGGAATGAATTGTAGAAGCATTGGGCATTTGCAAGGTATGTCAAAATCCCTAGAGTTTGAGGTCTGGGCCTCTGATTTCTGGAGATAACTCCTTATACAAGACCTTGAACCTTTGGGGAATCCAGTTTTCTCTTCTGTGAGATGAAGATTTCAAACCTACCCCCATGGTCGTTTTGACTTTAGTTATTATGATGACGATTCTTATTTATTAAACTTCAGTATCAGGGCAAAGCTATCTTTGTTCGATAGTTCTAGACTGATACTTGAAATTATATATTGTTTTACTTTCCATGCATATACACATCATCAGCATCCTTCCTTTGAGAATGTGTGACAGCAGGACTGGAGAAGGTGTGCTGCAGCTGGAACCGGAAAGCGGTCACCTGTCTCTGGCGCAGTGCTGCAGCCTGCAGAACACACCTTGTCCTTCTCTTCAAGTTTGAGTTGCTTCATTCCTCACAGACACTGCAGGACAGGGTAACTGTCTGCCTCACCTCCACTCGCAAACACTGCAGGATGGGGGAACTGTTTATCTCACCTCCACTCGCAGACACGGCAGGACGGGATAACTGTCTGCCTCACCTCCACTCGCAGACACTGCAGTACGGGGTAACTGTCTACCTCACCTCCACTCGCAGATACTGCAGGACAGGGTAACTATCTGCCTCACCTCCACTCGCAGACACTGCAGGACAGGGTAACTGTCTGCCTCACCTCCACTCGCAGACACTGCAGGATGGGTAACTGTCTGACTCACCTCCACTCGCAGACACTGCAGGACGGAGTAACTCTCTACCTCACCTCCACTCGCAGACACTGCAGGACAGGGTAACTCTCTGCCTCACCTCCACTCGCAGACACTGCAGGACAGGGTAACTGTCTACCTCACCTCCACTCGCAGACACTGCAGGATGGGTAACTGTCTGACTCACCTCCACTCACAGACACTGCAGGATGGGGTTACTGTCTACTTCATCTCCACTTGCAGACACTGCAGGATGGGGTTACTGTCTACCTCATCTCCACTTGCAGACACTGCAGGATGGGGGAACTGTCTGCCTCACCTCCACTCGCAGACACTGCAGGACGGGGTAACTGTCTGCCTCACCTCCACTCACAAACACTGCAGGATGGGGGAACTGTCTACCTCACCTCCACTGGCAGACACTGCAGGACTGGGTAACTGTCTGCCTCACCTCCACTCGCAGACACTGCAGGATGGGGGAACTGTCTACCTCACCTCCACTCACAGACACTGCAGGATGGGGGAACTGTCTGCCTCACCTCCACTGGCAGACACTGCAGGACTGGGTAACTGCCTCACCTCCACTCGCAAACACTGCAGGATGGGGGAACTGTCTACCTCACCTCCACTTGCAGACACTGCAGGACTGGGTAACTGTCTACCTCACCTCCATTGGCAGACACTGCAGGACTGGGTAACTGTCTGCCTCACCTCCACTCTCAGACACTGCAGGATGGGGGAACTGTCTACCTCACCTCCACTCACAAACACTGCAGGATGGGGGAACTGTCTGCCTCACCTCCACTTGTAGACTCTGCAGGACTGGGTAACTGTCTGCCTCACCTCCACTCGCAGACACTGTAGGATGGTGTGACTGTCTACCTCACCTCCACTTGCAGACTCTGCAGTATGGGGTAAATATCTGCCTCAACTCCACTCGCAGACACTGCAGGATGGGGGAACTGTCTGCCTCACCTCCACTTGCTGTTGTCTCTACTAAGATCCAAAGGAGACAGGCACCTGCTTGGTGACCAGGTTCTGGTAAACTCAAATGGAAATATCTATGGAAAAATGGAACCAACAGTCAGCCATGGGTCCAAGTCTATTGTGACTAAAATCAGTCAAGTGGTCCCTTCCTTCTGAGGAAACACCACTACTAGACTATTTACAATGGATCTTGGTAGAGGGCTGCTTCCAGATAGCAGATGTTCTGCTGATATTGAACCTGTCCTGGGCTTCCTCGTAATGAAAGATCCCGGCCACTCTGCTACTTGACAGAGGGACATTCATTCTGATTAACACATGGCGAGAGTTCAATCAATAGCTGCTGAATAAATGAATGACTATCAGTCACTAGGGAATTTGACAAATGTAAATAACAACAAAGCAGGTCACCTCTCCATTCACAGGTCAAAGAGAGATTTTGATATGAAATCTGAAGTGGAATTCTATTGGCCCTACTGGGGGAACTGGACCCATTCGATTGTAAATGAAATATATAGTGTCATTTTCATAGGTTCTGATATCTTACTGTAATTCACTGCTTAACTGCACACATTTTGAAAGTCACGCTGTACTTTCTACTTGTATACTTATGCTCTTAGAAGGACCGTGGACTGCTTTTGAATTTGAAGCTCTCAGCATAGTATCCCGAGGCCAGGTACTGAGTCTTCTGCTCGTTCCTTCTGTTTTCCTTCAGGATTGCTGTCCCACTTTCATTTCTGTTGCTGCGATAATGACAAAATCAACTTATCCGAAGAACAGGTTGACTTGGCTTACAGTTCCAGGCTACAGTCCACAGTGGGGAGGTCAGAGCAGAAACGTGACACAGAGAGTCACCTCACACCCATCGTCAAGAGCAGCAAGAATAAATGCAGGCATGCTTTGTGCTCGACTAGCTCTCCCTCCTCTTACACAGTCCAGAACCACAAGCTGGGGACTGTCATCTACTTTTAGACTGGACCTTCCCACATCAATTAAGGCAATCGAGACATGTCCCCACAGACATGTTCATAGGCTAGTCTGATCTGGCCTACTCTTCACTGGGACTCTCTACCCAGATGGTTCTAAGTTATGTCAAGTTAAACTAAAATTACAATGAAAACTAAGTATCACAAGCATTTATCCACTGAAAACACACTGTGCTTCAGCCCTCAGACAAGGCTCTTGGAAACAGAGAGCTGTGCTTTCTATCCTTTTCTATTAAACATTTTCTTCTCACGGTCTCAAGTCATTGTAATCCGGCATCTTTGCCTTCCTGTCCATGTTCCTACCATACCCAATAACACGTCCCTCCCTTCCTCTACTGGACCTCTTAGTTCCATTTGGTTCACTTACCACCCCTTCCTTTCAGAAATCCATCTACCCTATCTTCCATTATACAAAATCTATTAGTCTTCTTTCCTTTATTTTTGGAGCTTTCTAATCACATCTTATGGTGTTGCCATTTGAATATTTCCTACAGCATCATAAATTCAGCATGTCTAAAACTCAGCCGATACCAAGGCTCAGTAAAAGACAGTACTAAGAAGGGGGGGGGCGGACAGTGGAGTAGAGCACTCAGATTGAAGAGAGATGCAGATGAGTGCATCCTCAGAAGGCTTGGAGGTTAAGGTGGCTTCACTATTTTATAGCCAGTTGGGAAATATAGGGGTCTAAGCATAGAACAGGGCCTTAACTATGAAGAGAGGAGAGCTGAGAAGGGAGGCGTGGCTGAGTGCTAAGAGAGGCCATGGGAGAAATGATGATAGCAGCACAGCTGCTCGCAGAGTGGCCTGCTGCCGGCACACAGGCACGCGGCTCATTCAAAGAGGAGGGTAGTCTGTCTTTAGAACCCACGTCTCTTATAGCTGCAGTTTTGTCAGTAGGGAAAAGTAATGTATGTGCTCATTGGGAATGACATCAATGGGACCCCGGAGAGCCTTCTGTGAAACCAGTCAACCAGGAAGAGGGAGGGAGGAAGAGGGAGGGAGGAAGAAAGAGGGAGGGAGGAGGCCTGGAGAGGAAGACAGCACGAGAGGACCTTAGATTTATTTCTTTGCTGTTGTTGTTGTTGTCACTGTTTTTAGACAGGGTCTAGCTATGTGGGATCAGGACAGCCTCTAATTCTCAGAGATCCACCTGCCTCTGTCTCCAGAGGGCCAGGATTAAAGACATGCAGCACCACACCCAGCCCAGGAGATTTCTTAAAGCAGAGAGAAAAGTAATTCAGTGAGCAGGTTCATAGTGGTCTCCTCCTCCTACAAGCGATGAAGTTCAAATACACACAGCTAGCAGGGTGCTCTGGGCCTCCAGGTGGTGAGGTCAAAGAATGGAACTGCAAGAACCAACCGGACGTGTTGAATGCTTTGCTTAAGGAATAAAGCAATCAAACCATTTCGGACACACTCATTCCTCTCTCTCCCCAATCTGAGCGTTCCACTCAGAACCCCCCCCCCCACCTCTCATCCTCATGTGGGCCCTTGTGTGGTGTTTAGGTGCAGGCATTTCGAGTTTACAGTGGGAGGGAACAAGAGAGAAGAAGACATGGGGAAGGAAGGGGAGGGAAGAGGGAGAGGAGGGGAGGGGCAGAGAGGAGAGGAAGGGAGGAAGAGGGAAGGGAGAAGACCTGGAGGGGAAAAGGACAGGGAGGGAGAAGGGAGAGAGGGACTGGGAAAGGTCAATTACTTGATTAGTGTTTTCTGTTTGGTCTGACTGGGGAAAAAGTAAATTATGCATTCCAAAGCATTGGCTTGCAGGGTGTAATTGAAAACGGGCATGGTGAGCACTGTTCAGCTGCTGTGGCCCAAGAAACAAGAGAAATCAAACAGAAGGAAACAGCAGGGCTTCTGTACCAGCTTTGCCAGAGGAAGCAGGGAGGGGCTCTGGGAGCAGGGCCGGTGGCCCTCGCAGCCCCCACCATTTCCCTTAGCTCACCTTTTCAGGTTCCTAACTTTGCTGAACTTCTGTGAGCTCATTTAGAAGATGAATGTAATGATACTTTCCGTCAGTGTCTGGAGTAGTGACAAGATGCCTGCAAAAGCCCTGGCAGGATGCCAGCACTGGATAGGTGGCTGATAAATGCTTGTCCTTGGGACCGTTTGTTCACCTCCTTTTCTCTACACTTCTTTTTATTTATTTATTTTTATTTTTAACATTTTTTTTATTGATGCTTTGTGCATTTCATACATCATTTTCTGATTCAGTTCAGGCATATTTCCTTTTCCCTCTCCCCCCTCCCCCCCCCCATCCCAGATCATTCTGCCATTACTGTCCTGCAACTTTCTGGCTTCGTTTTTTTTTTTCATTTTTTAGCTATAAGTGATAATCCATGAGTACAAGCATCCGTCATGTAAAACCAATTTGCAGGCTGTTGTGCCCAAACCCCCACAGCCCCACCTTCCAGCGGGGGGTGAGGGGTGGTATGTTCAATCAAGTTGATCAAATGAGTGTCCAGACTACATTGCTATGTAGTTCTCGTAAGTCCTTAACAATGATGTCTTCTACTGCTTTGTAGTTGTACCATGTTTAGGTCCCATCTCTGTGGACTCACTTTCCCTTAGTTACAATAGCTCATTGAAGGCATAGATGTTGAAAGTGGAAATAAATAGGATCCAGTGTACAAGGAGCTTGACCTGTACTGAGCAAAACCCAAAAGGAAGTGGACAGATGCTTACACCAGAATGTGGATTCCATGGTGAGACGTCCTCCACTCATGCTATAGATAAGAAGATAACTGATTATTTTCAAGGTCAAAACAAGACAAAAGGACTTGAATTTCCATCTTCTCATTGGACAGGCTGTGTCTGAATGTTCTCCCAGGTCCTGTCTCTTTCCTGCTTGGTACTGCCCTGTTCCTATGTCACAGCACTCACTGCAGTTTGCCTGCTAAAGCCTAGCTATGTGTGATCCTTCATGTTAACCACACGTTTCCTGTGTTTTTTGCTACGAAAGTTGAAGAAGGGACTTTCATCATGAAAATTCCCCCGTGACCATCATGAGGTGCTTCCCTAGTACTCTCTCTAAGCTTCATTTGTTCCGTCTGTTGGGGCAGGGGGACAGAGCAGACTCTAGCAGTACTACAAACAATCAGGGTTTCTGTAAAACACATTATAATTTAAATAAATAAAACCTGTAAGAGCCTTCCTGTTCATCTGGGTAGTATCTAGAAGGGAGCCTCCCAGAACAGGTGCTCCATCTACATGCTGCCTACGTGAGCCTAAGAATCTCTTTTCTTTCCATGGCCAACTTTAATTTCCAATATTTATATTCTGATAATCTTTTTTTATTCCAATTTTAGTCTTTATTTCAATGCATGAATTTGTCTCAGGAACTTTACTAAACAACACAGACTGTCATTTGTTATTAAATTCAGTTCTACTATCCACCACCCCTACAGCACATCAGTAATCATTAATTTCTTATACTCAATCATTAAATACACCTTCCAATATAGCTTGAGTACTTTTGTGTTGGCAATTATTTTCTGGATGTTTATTCATCCTTACGTCAAATTTCCTATCTAGAAAAGACCAATGAGTAGTAAATTCTTGGTGTGTTTTAAAGTCTAAGCTAACTCTCATCAGATGTTAATTCCATTAAGCACAGAACTGCAGGCTGCCATATTAAGTGCTCCCCAACACATGCCTATTATTGCTTACTGTTACTTGTGTGACTTTTCCTGGGGAAGAAGTGAACAGATGTGTATTTGCTTTACCCCAACGAGGGCACCAAAGAGACCAAGCAAAGATGTCCCTGCAAATTAGTGAAGCAGTGAGTTTATTTGGGTTACTTCCTTACGGGAGCATGGGCGACTCAAAGACAACTGGATACTGAAATGGCCAGGCCAGCATGGCGGTAATACGTGCAAGGTCCATTCCTGGATTGACTCGCACAGTTCAGCAGCCGCGCTGAGACTGATGGGAAGGTTTCCTCTCTCCAGCAACTGTTACTGCTGCTATAACCTTGGGACAGAGGTGTGTGACTCGGGTTCTAAGTTTCAGGAGCTTCCTGAGTGTTGCCAATCTCCTCTTCTCTCCAGAAGGGAACAATTCAATTCAGAGGAAATAGATACACCACACTGCCATTAGGTAATCAATAACTGCCCCCTTTCCCCCCCCAGGCTTTCCGGCTGATACTCCATTTCTCCCAACATCCGTTGTTGGAGATGCAAATGAACACCTGTGTCATCTGAAGGCACCGGGCGCCTTTCAACAGCAGTCTCATTTGGACACCTGTGTCGTTTGAAGGAACAGGGCGCCTTTCAGCAGCAGTCTCATTTGGACACCTGTGTCGTCTGAAGGAACAGGACACCTTTCAGCAGTCTTATTTGGACATCTGTGTCATCTGAAGGAACAGGGTCCCTTTCACCAGCAGTCTCATTTGGACACCTGTGTCGTCTGAAGGAACAGGGAGCCTTTCAGCAGCAGTCTCATTTGGATACCTGTGTCGTCTGAAGGAACAGGGTCCCTTTCAGCAGCATTCTCATTTGGACACCTGTGTCGTCTGAAGGAACAGGGTCCCTTTCAGCAGCAGTCTCATTTGGACACCTGTGTCATCTGAAGGAACAGGGTCCCTTTCAGCATCAGTCTCATTTGGACACCTGTGTCGTCGGAAGGAACAGGGTCCTTTTCAGCAGCAGTCTCATTTGGACACCTGTGTCATCTGAAGGAACAGGGTGCCTTTCAGCAGCATTCTCATTTGGACACCTGTGTCGTCTGAAGGAACAGGGTCCCTTTCAGCAGCAGTCTCATTTGGACACCTGTGTCATCTGAAGGAACAGGGTCCCTTTCAGCAGCAGTCTCATTTGGACACCTGTGTCACCTGAAGGAACAGAGTCCCTTTCAGCAACAGTCTCATTTGGACACCTGTGTCGTCTGAAGGAACAGGGCTCCTTTCAGCAACAGTCTCATTTGGACACCTGTGTCATCTGAAGGAACAGAGTCCCTTTCAGCAGCAGTCTCATTTGGACACCTGTGTCGTCTGAAGGAACAGGGCTCCTTTCAGCAGTCTCATTTGGTACCAGAGGCTTCAAATCTGGTTCCTTCTCTTGGTAACATTGTGACGGTTTAAGGAGGTTCTCACTCCCAAGGCTACTCCTGCACGGGCAGTGAACATCTCCTCACATCAGGCCCTCGTGTGACACCATTCTGCTCTAGCCTCTCCTTCCTGTTTTCACACTGCCCTGACATCTAGAAAACCTCATTTCCATAGTTAATCTGGGTCACAGGGTACCCAGATATTTGGTCATGTGTTATTTGGGTATGTCTAGGAGAATGATTTTGATGAGGTAAACATTTGAGTTGGTGGAGTACAGAGATTTCTCTCCCCATAGAGACATGTCTCGTCTCACCATCTGTGGCCTGTGAGAACAAAAGCAGACCCTCCTGAGAGCAAAATCAAAGTACTATTGGAGGGCTCTGAGCTGAGATCTTGGTCTTTCCTGCCTTTGAGTTTGAACTAGAATGTTGGCTGTCCCTGGGTCGTGAGCCTGCTGTCCTCTGAGCAGAACTACACTATCTGCTTTCCTGGGTCTGCAGTGGGCAGATTGCAATTCCTGGACTTTTCAGGCCCCAGAATAACCTAAGCAAATATCTCTCTCTCTCTCTCTCTCTCTCTCTCTCTCTCTGTCTCTCTCTCTTTCTCTTTCTCTCTCCCCCTTATTTGTTATTTTTCTCAGAACCCTGGTGTGCTTAGAGCCCCTTTTGTTTCTGGGATGGACAACCATCAAGGCGGCCCCCAGCCCCTTGCCCCTGGCGTTCATGGCCTTCTGTGTTCCCTCCCATTGTGTGTGTGTGATAGAGACTATGACCTACTTCTAAATCAGAAAATTCCCCAAATAATGGGCTATTGGCCCTGATGACTTTATAGTATATGACTATACAGGGCACTTTAATGTGTTTATTCACCTAGAATATATCACTTCACATGATCCTGACACACACTAGCAACACAGTATTAAGTGATATTATGAAAGAATAGAAAAATATGCCTCCAGTGCCCATTGTGAATTTAGGATGGGATGCTGTTCAGTGCCTCTGTGTATGCATGTAGGGTGTGTACATGTGTGTATGGGTGTACGAGTGTGTGTGTACGGGTATGTATGTGTGCATGTGCATGTATGTGTGTATGTGTGTGTATGTGTGTATGTATTTAAGCACCAGGGTGTAGCTTAGAGCTCCATCTACTTTGTTTTCCTGTTGATAGTCTCCGCCTTTGCTCTGTGATTCTAGAAGCCACAGCAAGATTCAGTGTTCGTAGAAGTATCTAGGGCTCAGAGCATAAATTAACACAATGCTCAGAGCCTGCAGGGCATGGGCTGCTTTGAGCATGGACATCCTACCTCTCCTCATCCTACGGAGAAATCCATAGCCCCAGCAACTGTAATGGAGATTTTTTAAAATACAGAAGTGAAAGTCTAGTTGTAAGAAACGAAGATCTGTGCCACAGGGTGCCTTCATGCGGGTTGGCCCTGGCTGTACTGCAGAAGGAAGGGACCTCGGGCTCCTTCCGTGCTCAGGCCTCCTTACATGTATCTGTCTGCAAAATCTACACCACCCCATATCAAGGGCCAGAACCACGGTCCCAACAATGTGCTGGCATGTTAGAAAGAATGGGGAGCTCAGATTTAGGTTGTAGTTTCTTTTTCTGTCAGCTTAGGACAGCAGCAGCCTATTTCCAGCTGTGGAAGGATCAAAACAGAATTGAGGGCAGCCAAGGCTGTTTTTGTATCTTATGACCACCACCCCATCATCACAGCTTGGCCACTGGCCTGATCATCAGTGTGGGCTGCTCCATTGCCATGTGCTTTCACCATCCTAGCTTCATTTCTGCTGCTGGAAAGCAGTGTGGAGAACCCTTGGAAGACTTGGAATGAACTTGCCACCCGACCCAGCCATACCACTCCTGGGCATGTACCCTCAAGACTTATGCCACCACAGAGATACATGCACAGCCATGTTTATTTCAGCTCTCTTCACAATAGCAAAGAGCTGGAACCAACCTAAATGCCCCTCAACTGATGAGTGGATAGTGAAAATGTGGTACATCTACACAATGGATTTCTATGCAGCAGTAAAGAAAGACGACATCACGAGCTTTGCAGGAAAATGGCTGGAGCTAGAGGACATCATGTTGAGTGAAGTAACACAGTCCCAGAAAAACAAACGACGAATGGTATCCCTCATCTGTGGATGCTAGTGCCAATTACCCAGTTGTAAGTATTTCTTGTGTAGGGTCCCCTGAGCTTCTGTACAAAGCAGTTGGGCATAATGCATTTTGGAAACAACAACAACAACAGAAAATACTGCATCAAGGAACTGACTGAAACGGTGAACTTCTGCTCAGAACAGTCGACGTCCCCATGGAGGATGTTGAGAAAGACTAAGAGATGGAAAGCATGTTTGGCAGAATGCATGAGCTCTGGCGGGGTGGGGGAATGAGTGGGAACACGGGTCTAGATTTGTTAAAAAATAAAAAAATAAATTCTCTAAAAAAAAAGACAAAAAAAATAATAATACTAATAATAGGAGCAAACTCTGCTGTGGTATCCCAGATTAGTTTGTGAGCAAAAAAGGGGTGGGAAAATGAAGACGATCTAAATAAAATCTGTAGTATAGTTTCATCATAAAAAAAAATACTCTGACAAAAGCAAGCTAGGGGGAGGGGAGTTTATGTCAGCTCCCAACTCCAGGTTACAGTCCATCATTGTGGGGAGGTCAAGGCAGGAACTTCAAACAGCTAGTCACATCACAGCCTGGAGAAACAGCTGAGAGAATGGAAGGCACACACTCCCTTGCTTGCTTGTTTGTGCTCAGGACCCGCTGCCCAGGGAATGTGCTACCCATGGAGCTGCATCTTCCCACATCAGTTAACATAAGACCATCCCCCACAGACATGGAGAGTCTCTTCCCAGGCAATGCTAGGTTGTATTAAGCTGGCCGTGTTAACAATCACACCATCCATCTTCTCCTCCAGTGTCTTCCTCCCTCTTATGTTTCCAGGTTCATCTTCTTCAGGTCCAATTTTGATGTGTTGTGTTTGCTCAAAGTACTCTCCCTATTGCCTATTTGATATGCACAAATTCTCTGGCATAACTCATAACCTCATTTATCTGGGATTTGGGAGAGCTGTCTTTCTTTTGTCTCTTAAAACTCTTGTTTTGCTTTCCCTCAGGAGCTTTTTCCTTAACTCTTAGCCAGCAAGAATTAGTAAAGCATGGCCTCTATACCCTGGGTGGTTACGTCCAACAAAGTGGGGGTGACTCACTTACCTCTCAACTCTCCTACTAAAAGCTGTCTGATCTGGTGCACGCTGCTTAATGACAGTACTAGTTCCAGAAAGGCACTGCAAACATGAAATGAGTTAAGTTCATGTGAAGCACTTTTTCCAGGGCCTCCCAAGCAGCAGATCCTTGGCAATCCTAGTCTTTTGGCAGTGAAGTCTCTGGATGCTTTGTTTATAGTAGGAGTTTTCATAACTTAGTGCTAGAAATCTAGATAACTGCATGCGTTTTTAAAAAAAAATCTCTTCTTGACTGTAAGCTCTTGGAGGGAGGGTGATATTGGTGTCTTGGTCGTTCTCCATAGTAACCACAGCAGATTGAATCTAACACAGTGTTCCATAGAGTCTGTGAAATTGAACTAATAATTAAACGGGTGCCAGAAACCACATGTTCCACTCAGCCAGGCTGTGCCAACACTGTTTGGATGAGTCAGTCTTTTTTGCTGCCTCTGTTCCTCTGTATTTGATTATAAACACTGCCAAAGAGGTCTATGTGGCCTTCACTGGAATGTGGTGAATAATTTCAAAAGGCCTGGAATAAGCATCCTGACCCTTAGATGCTGAAACGTACCCCCAACTACAAAACAGACACCTGGGCTCAGAAATTTCCAATTGACTCGGGCTCTCACAGCTGTCCATAGGTAGGTATGAGTTCTTCTGTTTCTAGAAGCAGCCCGTCTAATGGAAAAAAAAACACAGCAGATTTGTGTTCATGGAACATTCTCTACAACAACACAAAGGACTCTCCTCTGTAGGTGAAGTGGAATTCTTCCAAGAAGGATGGAAAACAGGCTTCTCACTGGCATGGTCACCAGACTCCAGCCCCAGCCTGTACCTCAGCGTCACCTCTTTTCTTGGAAAGTGCCATGTAGGCCAGGTAACCCATTGGAAATGAGAGAAACTGTCCTTAACTCTGTTGTTCAAGGCTTTCATCAGTCCCTTGGCGAAGAACAATAGAGGAAGTTTCTAAGCTCTGCCTCTTCTCCATGAACTTTATTTAATTTGTGACACAGCTACATCACCCACGATATAATCAATGTGACCCATTACATAGCATGTGTTGCATTTTATTTTTACGTTTTATGAAGTGTAGTGTAAAAACCTCCCAGTACAAATGAGAACTGTGCTAATTCCAGTGTCCTGTACAATCCAAACTCTGCTGCTGAGTGAGGGTTTGGTCAGCTGTTTAGGAAATCAACTGGACAGTGCACATGAAGACTCTCCCAGATTTTGATGACTCTTGTTTTACTCCTAGAAACTTGTCCAGTGAATAACAGTGGAAACATGGACAATGATAAATGTCCACATGTATGTGTGCATGTTTGTGTGTGTATACATGTGTTTGTGTGTGGGAAGTTTGTATTTGATGGATTCTCTTTGGTATTGGTGAATGAAAAATGAGGCAACCTATGTCACAATAGTGTGTCATTAAAATAATAAGAGTGTACTGGGAAGAGAATCTATGATGCAGCCACTGTAAATGACATTTGTAATGAATGTTTAATGATGTGCGGAAATGATCCTGATACGGTATTTACTGAAAGGTGGAATACACATTGCACGTGGATCTCAATTGTGATTTTTCACATGTGCAATTGATTAAGAAATAGTTTTTAATGAAAGGACAGGAATTAGGATATGATGCATTTAGGTCAATGGTTCTCAACTGGAGGCAGTTTTGTCCCCAAAGGGAGATGTTGCAATGTCTGGAGATGCTTTGACTGTGCTGCCTTTCAGAAGAGCACACTGCTGGCACTGGTTAAACCAGGGACACCACTAAGCATCTGAGCATCATAGGACAGCCCCCAGGGCAAAGAACTGCTTAGAGATGGGTACCCCTGTAATCTCGGAGGCTGGAAGGCTGGAGCAGGAGTGTTGCTAGGTGTCTGAAGATAGCCTACACTATATTAGGGGTCCCAGAGCAGCCTTGGTTCTAAAGTTCCCTACTTACGTAATTCCTTCCATTCTATCTCTCTAGTGTCTAACTCTATTTCTCTCTCTTTATCACTTCCCCTTTCCAATATCTGATGAAGCCTTAGTACAGGCCAGAATTGCTCCAAGTGTTCTACCATGCATTAACCAACGTTAGCATACAACAGCCCTACAAGTAGATCCTGTTACTGTCATTCTAGGGCATATAATTCCTTTAGACTGTTCTGAACTTTCAGATAATCAACAGTGTTTACTATCATATGTGATATATGACTGCATACCTATATACTTACATATATACATATGTGGGTATGCCTTTATGTATGAACATGCAGTCATTGCTTGGAATCTGTGGAGAACTGCTTCAAGGATTCATGAGAAAATGAATGCCGCAGAGGTGTTTGGGTCCCTTAGAAAGGATGGCCTAGTGTTTGTATATGCTGTGTGCACACCCTCTCATATACTCTAAGTCATCTCTAGTTTAATAGTAATACCTAGTAGAATATAAATGCTTTGTAAATATATATTTGTACTCTATAGTTTACATAAAAATGAAATAAGTTTGCATATTTTCAGTACAAATGCAATATTTAATTTTTTTTCAATCTTTGGCTGATGGAATCCATGGATGCAGAGTGCTAGGTATAGATGCACACATAAGTGTGTCATATGTGTGTGTGTGTGTGTGTGTGTGTGTGTTTGTGTGTCCTGTGTATATTTTGGTAAAGCAAAATGGCTAGCTTGGAATGATTTAGGTTTAGAATGGTTTAGGCCAAAGCTTTTTTCTTTGTTATAGTTTTCTTTATTTTCTATATTTACACTTCTCTCTACTCCATTTTTTTTTGTAAAGCATATAAACCCCTTTGCTACTGAAACAATGAAGTAGCATACCACAGCCCCAGAGGGCTAAAAGATACACAGGGTCCAAAGAAGACAGCTCCTGAGAGGCTTTAGAAGCACTGCTGGCAGGAGCCCAGACACACATCCCACGTAGCACCGAGTGGCACTGCCGCTGTCCCTCTAGTTCCTCAGATTCAAGGCCCTTGACATTCGTGTTGCAGACCCTGCCTGTACTGATCAATTTTCTCACCGTGTTTTGCCATGGCTAGTTCCCTTGGGATTAATTATTTCCTATTGATTTTGTTATGCACCAGGAAGCATCTCCATTTGCCCTTAGAATGACCTGTCTTATTTTCCATCTCTCCAAAGACTCTGGGATATGCTACACATATCTTAATCTTCTAGCTTGTCAACTGTTTACACATCCCACATAACCTGGGGGCCCCCAAAGAATAAACATGACACACCCCTATCTCGAGGGAATGGGATTTGAGTTCCCTGAAGCTATCATTTTTTTTTCTTTTAAGTCCCAGAGTTTTAAATATAGATCCATGTTAAAACCTACCATTTTAGCCATAATTAATGCTTGCGATCCTTAAAATGTCCCAGGGAGGGGAACCGGAACTTCCTCCCACGCATTCCCACAGGATTGCTGTGTGCTGTGTGGGGTCAGGGCATATACAGAGGCTCAAGACAGGGAGAACCTCCTGCTTCCATCCCTCTAAGCTTTGTCTTGTGTGAGCAGCTGCCCCTTCAGGATGTCCTGGCCTGCAGAGTGCTGTCCAGTGAAGTACATAGTCAGGGCCCACAGAACATGCTCGGAACTTCGCCCTCATGGCAGCTCTTTAGGTATTTGGAGGCAGCCCTCACCTCCCTCCACAACCTGCCCTGCTCCACCATTTCTGGGGAGCAGCAGCCCCCCCTCGCTGTTTCCTTCTTGATTCTCTCCTCCTGGGGAACACGCTGCCATATTTTATAGTCCACCTCTGGAGTCAGAATGATCTAGTTGATTTCTGTTTGATGGGCTCAACTGTCCACAGCAGACCCTCTGGAGTGGGAGAGTCTTACCAGCTGACAGCTAACTGCTGCTTAACTCTGGAATAATTCTTGGTCCTGGAGGAAAATATATTAAATGATCTGTTGAGGTTGGGGAACAAAGGACTGTTCCTTTTGCCTAAAAACTGTGAAATCTCTGCAGAGCCCTTCTGTCTTGGCAGCTCTCAGGGAATCAACTTGGACCTCTGTTTTAGCTTACGGCAAGTTAACCTTTCCCTCAGCCCGGCTCTTTGTCATTACTGGTCCTGATGGCACACTGCAGTGAACTTGGGTACAAAAATGTCTACCTCGAGGGCCATCTCCCAGATAAACCAGCCTAAGACATCTGCTCAGACCTGAAAAACAAGTCCTTTCATTAGCTACCCTTGATATATAGAGGAAAGGGCCAGCCATCTTTTTCTGTAGGAATTTAGCCCTGGGTGGAGCAGAGGGTAGATGCTTTTCCTGTACAAAGGAGTGTGGAGAAGACTTATACTGGTTACCTGGACTTGACTAGAATAAAATGCTTTTCTCATCCTGAATCCTCTCTGTCTGAATCCAGGTAATACCAAATGTTTTGAATAACACTGGAAATTCAGATGGGAAGTGTGTAGACAAAACCTCAGCACCACTGCTGTTAACATCCCTGGGGGTCGTCTGACAGATTTAGGTGAACACAAAGCAAATCTGTGTTATACAGCACCAATGTGGCCTAATGTCTCTGGCCATGCCTCCTCACTTAAGATGTGGCCATCACGGTGGAGTCTTGCTTGACTCAGGGAGACCCGTATTTGCTTTATTGGTTTAGTGGCCTTTGGTAACACTCTCTGGCATTCCAGAGGCCATCTGTACACTTGCATGTGCAGTCTCAATACATCCCTCCCATGTTAACGTCAGGTCTTCGGCAGCAGGTTCTTATCGCCTCTCCTCCTGCAGGTATCCCAACTTAGGGGCAAGGAGCCCTTACCTTTTGTGGGGCCTTGGATCCCCTAGCCAACATCCCCCTAGTAGAACAATCCATTGCTGATGTCAGAGCTCCTGCATTAATATACTTTGCCTAAGTGCATAGCCCAAGGACTTTAGTATTATATTTGGTTCTGAACAGAGTATAATCCTTTTCACAGTTCTTATATCAGTCAATTAAAGAAGGCATTTTACCGGTTTTATAAGAGATTACCTCTATAATAGTTGTCTCCAATTTACAGTTGGAGAACGACGTCATCATCGTCATATTTCTCCTTGTTCTATGGGGGGGGAGGCAAGAAAGTCATATCAAAACCTTTGTTGCACCTAGAAGGTATAAGTTTCATTAGGACTCATTATAAATAGTTGTTACATGTAGGCCCTGTCATATTTATCAGGGGGTAAAAATGTAATTCATGGATTAACATATCATCCAAGCATATGTGTCTATGCCAAAGTAACCTACCATAACTATTAGTGCTGCTTAAATACCTATATATCTAATTGCTTGTGCTTCATTAGTAGGATCGAAAGGTTACTCCTGAACAAACTGTCAGCCCATGAAAGGAAACAGCCAGAATTGACCAGAATCCAAGTCAACAGCTCCAGAGAGAGAGGACAGTTTTACTTCTCATCCACCTGTGCCCCTTTTCTAAGCCTAGGGAACAATCTGTGGAAGAGGGGGCGTGGTAGAATGTAAAGGCTGCGATTGGGGTGAACGGTGAAACTACAGCGATGTAGTCTGGACACTCATTTGATCAACTTGATTGAACAAACAACCTGTCACCCCCCACTGAATGGTGGGACTGTGGGGGTTTGGGCACAACAGTCTGTAGATTGGTTTTGCACGAAGGATGCTTATACTCATGGATTATCACTTATAGCTAAAAAATGAAAAAAAAAACCTGAAAGATGCAGGACAGTTATGGCAGAATACATGATCTGGGATGGGGTGGGGGTGGGGGGTAAGGGAAAGGGAAATATGCCTGATCTGAATTCGAAAATGATGTACGAAATGCACAAACCATCAATAAAAATTAAATTAAAAAAAAAAGATGTGGCCATCACCACAGCCAATGTGTTCCAGTACTTTCAAGTAGACATTACACCCTGTAACTTATAACTCTAAGATTGCCTGTGTATACTTCAACCAAAGGACAGGGGTGCTCCGTAGTTGCCCCAGAGCTTGAACCCCTAAGCTTTTTAAAAATTTATTTTATCTATATATATATATGTGTGGATGAGTGTGTTTGTGTGTGCACACATGTGCACATGGGTGTGTCTGTGTGTGTGCATACATGCACGTGGGAATGTCTGTGTGTGTGCACACATGTGCATGTGTGTGCATACATGTTAATGTGGGTGTGTCTGTGTGTGTGCATACATGTGCATGTGGGTGTTCTGTGTGTGTGCACACATGTGTATCTGGGTACCTGTAGAAAGCACTTTCCAGGCAGGCAGATTCTTGAGCATGCTCAATTTGATGTACACTACTAAGCATATTCACCTTAAAATCACAGTTTAAGAGGGAAAGTTGAGCTGGGTATAATGCTGCATGCCTTTGATCTCAGCACACGGGAGGCAGAGGCAGGCAGATCTCTGTGAGTTTAAGTTCAGCCTGGTCTACATAGTGAGTTCCAGGCCAGCTGGGTCCACAGGGAGACCCTGTCTCAAAAATAAAATAAAAGAAAGATGGTGGACAGGATATGAATGCATCAAACAAACATGGTGGACGAAAGCCGTCCTGGGTGTGGTTATAAATATGGCAGACCTCACCCCTGCGGGTCTGTCAGCTGGTGACTCTTACGAGCTGTCTTCTTGGTACAAATCATAAATAAAACAAACAACAGTTCTGAGACTTCTTTTCCCAGAAGGATTTTAGAGTTAATACGGGAATTTGTCCTTTCTCCTGGGTGCCTGTCCACTTAGCAGTTCACGTACACCCTGAATTTCAACTCCCAAACCCTGTCCCTCAGATTCTCGGCGCCTCTTGGAGCCAGCTGGGTCTCTCTGGCTTCGTGCTCACTCTGTGCAGGCGTCAGCTGGGTCTCTCTGGCTTCGTGCTCACTCTGCGCAGGCGTCAGCTGGGTCTCTCTGGCTTCGTGCTCACTCTGTGCAGGCGTCAGCTGGATCTCTCTGGCTTCGTGCTCACTCTGCGCAGGCGCCAGCTGGGTCACTCTGGCTTCGTGCTCACTCTGCGGTTCTGCAGACCTCCATCCTGATGCTCATCATGTGGTCTGGGCTGCCCTGTCTGTCGTGAAGTTCTGCAAGCTGACTCAGGCTTGCTCATCTCTGCACCTTTCGGGGAACCTAGGGCAGTTATCCAACCAGTGTTTGAGCATCTCAGTAATCTGAACTGAAATGTTGTTCTCGTTTTGAGACTCTTACCAGCTCATGACTACTCACGACTACTCACGGCTACTCACAACTACTCACAGCCACTCACAACTACTCACGGCTACTCACGACTACTCACGGCTACTCATGGCCACTCACGGCTCCCTCATCCAGTTTTTGTTGTCTTCTTTTGATTTGCTCTTTCTTTTTCAGGATCGAGGGGACTTCTTTATTGTTGTTGTTCAGAAGGATCTCAGCACAGAACCTTGGGTTAAATGATTCCTGGGAGAAGTGAGCCATATCATTGGGATAGGCAAAGGGTGAGACTAAAGTTTATGAATAGGTGAGGTAAAATGACAGAAAGTTGTGTAAAGAAGGAGCTTTAAGTTCCCTCAAGTCTTTAAATGGGATGACAAGCCATCTGTACAAGACAAGACTACCGAGGCCCAGCGACAGGAGCCCTGGCAGCTCATGTGTTACACGGGGCTGGAAGACACAGTAGTTCCAGTCACTAGAGTAGAAAGAAGACCTAACAGAAACCACCTTAGGCCCTGTCTAAGAAGCATTACTGCCTCTTTCCAGATAAGCAAAACTCTAGACACAAACTAGTAAAGCCTTGAGAAGATGAGTTTCACTGTCAATAAATTACCCACCAGAAACAAACAGCCTGTTCTGAAGAAACACAACACAAATCTAAACTTTCAGCAGTATGGCATGAATACTACCCAGAATAGACTGAAAATTAACAGGGGAACCTAGAAGCAGGAAAATGCAATTGGTAACAAAAATAGCCAATAAGCACTGATGTGGAGAAGACCCAGATTACTGGACTCAGCTGCACAAGCAGCTCTTCTGAACATATTCAATTACAGTAAAAGGTAATGATAATAAATGAACAGCAGGGGGATATCGTTATGAAAAAAGAACCAAACAAAACCCCCAGCATTAAAAGGTACAATATCTTCTATAAAATGTAGGCTTGTAAACTTCATAAGTAGTGAGTGACAGCAGAAGGAAGAGTGATCAAACTTCTGTAAGTAATGGGAAACTTCCACTTGGAACACCTCCCACAAGTGCGAGTTTACGTGTTTTTATTTTAGAATTTGTTCTGCCATGTTGACACCCCCCCCCAACCTGAGTAATCAGAATATCTCCAACATAATCTAGCATCATATGGTTCACTCTAATTTAGCCTAGCTTTCTATTTATTTAAATGTGTCACTCTGTTCTCTGACACTGAGGAAAATGGCCCTCTTTATCTTTACCTGATCACTTGTCCTCTGTCCTTCCCAGTCATGCACATGACCCCTCACAGTCAGTACTCTTCTCTTCTCATTCATTCTCTTCTGTTTCTGATACCCACACAGACCACTGTCACCTGGATGATGTCTTTCACCTCAGTATATCTTCTTCCCTGAATCCCTGCAAGTGGACGAATGAACACCATTGAACCATTTAGATTTATAAAACACACTACTTCTGTTCTGCATAGGGTGTTCTCCCTCCCCTGACTGCTGGAATAATTCCTCTCTTTAAACTTTGGTTTAACTATTTCCTGATCTGGGAGACCCTCTCGAGTGGGACAGGGATGGTGGCTATGCTCCTGTAGCTTTCCATTGATCTTGAGCATACATCTTCAGGCTCTATCAAAGTGGAGCCAGTTTAGAAGCCTTGACATTTTATCAGATCAGCAGCCTAGCAACATGAAAGACAAATTACCTGATCAGAGTGAAGGCAGGCTCTAATTCGACAAGCAGGTAAGAGCCCCCGAGGGACCCCAGGGGCATTGAAGATATCTGATGGAGAAACCATTGTAATGTATCTATGCTGAACATCACCAAAGATGATCCCATCTTTAATGGAGTTACTATGGGTGGTGGAAATGGTAGACGATGCAGGAGGCTGGGGGACGAGTGCCAAGCATGTACTGCAGACCTCTCTCTCGTACCTTCAGTTCTACCACTGTGTGTCAGACCCCACCCACTGCCTCACTGCTAAAGGACCCTAAGACATTAAAGACAATTGATTCTCCAGTTCCTCTGCTTTGCTGAATGCTGCTGCTCACAGTACAGCTTTTGTCCTTTCAGACAGCTTGGGAATAGTTGAGGTCTCACAGATAAATGAATATGAACCTTTGCAATCCATAAAATAAATAGAATGAAAATTTATCCCATCAGATTTGGCAGCTTCACAAAACTGGCCTGACCCTTCTTGTGACTCTCGGATTCTAGTTTCTAGTTTGAGACGGGAAATGGGAGGCTCTGATACATTTAATACTTGTGAGAACCCCTAGGAAGTTGGGAAGGAAATCCAAAGAGAAGTGTTTTATGAAGAAAGGAGATGTGAGAGGGGACCTCTTCCTGGCCTTTATCCTTGAACTGCAAGGGAGACAAGGTTGGGTCTAGTGTGGAGCTAGTCTGCATTTGTTCCTGCGACAAACTAAAGAAAGAGATTGCTTTGCAGGCTCCAAGACAAGTGTGAATTTCTCTTTCCCTTACCCTTCTTCTACCCTCAGGAATCGCCCCCCTGCCATCCCTTGCAGGCTCTTACTTGCTTGACCAATTACAGTGCCTGCACTCAGATCAGGTAATTTGGTAATTTGTCTCTTTCATGTTGCTGGGCTGATGACGCAATAAAGTGGAGATGTTCTCACTCAGTGTCAAGGCTTCCAAACCGGCCCACTTGACAGGCTGTCTCAACCTCAGCCTTTAGCTGGAAGACGTGACGTCAGCTATTTTCTCATTTATAAAATGGAGACCTAGATGACTTTGAGCCTTGGAAGAAGTAATGAATATAAGCATCTGAGCTTGTCAGCTGCTAAGCATTTTTCTGTAGTAATTGTCATCATTGTAATATAATAATTCAGTGATATCTGTTAAAATGATTTTCTTGGTGGCTTAGATAGGTAAATATAAAAATTACCCAAGACATGTATAGCACCTTTTGGATGAATTGTAAAAGCAAACAGCTTGGAACAGCCAGATCTTCAACCACAACCATAAAGGGATTCAGACCTTTGTGTTAAGAACACGCCAGTCTTATAGACCTGCGGAGCTTGAAGAAATGGAGCCTTCTTCAGGCCAGTCTTGACTTGTAAATGAGGAAACATAGTCCCGAAGAAGCACAACGGATTTCCTCAGGCAGCTGAGCCAGAGGAGGCAGAAACACAGGATAATATCAGCAGAGAAAACTGGCTTATGGGTTATTTCCCTGTGGCCCACAGTCTGTCAGAATGGCCATTGTCTGGCTTATGGTAGCACTTGCCATTCAAATCAATCTCTCCCCATACACTTCAGAGATTCTTTTAAAAAGTTAAGTGTTAGCTGGGCGTGGTGGTGCACACCTTTAGTCCTAGCACTGGGGAGGCAGAGGCAGGTGGATCTCTGTGAGTTCAAGGCCTGCCTGGTCTACATAGTAAGCTCCAGGCCAGCTGTGACTAAAGTGAGACCCTGTCTCAAAAAGACAAAAAAAGTTAAGTATTACAGTAATTTTTCCCATCTGAAAATGGAGAGTTAATTCTCTCAGAACCCATTTATTGCATTTCTCTGTTTTATATGTTGAGGTCATTTTGAAGATTACCTTTGAAATAAAGAACTTCAGTACCGAAAATACGATAAAAACCATTGATCTGGAAGAAAAATAAAGTGCTGAGGGGATGAAGGATAAAATTCATATGGATTCAAATTCATAGTATGTGTGAGGAGGAATGGAAGGCATTAGAGGAGCTGGAGAAAAGTAGATTCCTTCATCTAATTTGTGTGTGTGTGTGTGTGTGTGTGTGTGTGTGTGTTGTGTGTGTGTGTGTTGTGTGTGTGTGTGTTGTGTGTGTGTGTGTTGTGTGTGTGTGTGTTGTGTGTGTGTGTGATATGTGGTGGTATACGTATGCTTGTGTATATGTGTGTGGTGTGTGTCTTCTGCATGTAAGGCAATGTGTATGTGCACACATGAATACCATCCGGAGTCGTCCTCTATTACTCTTCTTCATCCTGCCTTGAGTCTGGGCCAGAGCTGATGATTTTGGCTAAGCTGGCTGGCCAAGAAGCTCCCTAGATCCACCCATCTCAGTCCCCAGTGATGGCATTACACGCATGTACAGTCCTGTTCATTGTTTTACATGGGTGTTGGGGATTCGAACTTAGGTTCACAAGCTTGCATAGGAAGAGTTTTTATGCACTGAGCCCTAGTCCAAGCTTCCTCATGTAGCATTTTCTCAAAACTCAGTGTGTAAATGTGTCACCTACGGGAAGTGGACAGTGCAATTTGTGCCGAGCCCACCTGGAGGTCTTTTCTCCATCACTCTCTGCTACTAAAAGTCTCTCTGTAGGCAGAGACTTTTGTGCTCATAAAGAAGAGGCAGATCCAGAACACACGTGGCTTTACTGTATGAGGATGATTGACTCAACTCTCAAAGAGTGGCTATGAATACAGGCCAGTCTCTGTGTTTCTAAGGATGCTGCTGCTATGTTTTATGAGGAAATATGCCAGAGAGTTTATTTATTTATTTATTTATTTATTTATTTATTTATTTATTTATTTATTTTGATGTTAGTCCTAACTGTCAACTTGATTTGATGAAGTCATGCTTAGGAGATTAGTGAAACATACCTCTTGGAGTGTATTTGAGGGAGTCTCTAGAGATAGTTAGAACATACATGTTCTGAACTAATAAAATGAATTTTTCACTTGGGGAATTCATAATACAATTATGAGAGGTGTTTAAAGAAAGGAAGTATGTCCTAGTTGCAAGAAGCTGGTCACTGGAACCGTGTCCCTAAGGGCTGCATCTTCCCTGAGCCTTCTGTCTGCCAAGATGAAGCTCTTTCGATGTACACTGCTGTCACATGGTGCTCTGCCTTGCAGTGGATCCTGAAACAGACAACCAAAGGAGCAAGGACGGAACCCTGGGAAACTGTGAGCCAAAAGAAGTAGGTTTTCTTCCTTAAGTTGCTCCTATGTCAGGCATCGAGAAATGTAACCAAAACAGCATGCACGTTCAAAAGAGAAAAGAAAGAACTATGGATAGCTTGTCAGTGCGGCTGTAGCATCTTTTTTGTTGTTTAAGGTCATAGGGTAATGCTAGTTAACTTACCTTGTCTTATCATCTACATTAAAATATGGTCTATGTTGTATCCCAATATGCATACACATAAATATATATCAAATACAACTGAATACAGTATAGAACAATATGTCCCTTTACTGCATGCACTTTCCTCTCCCTCCTCTCCCTTCCTTCCTCTTTATCCCTCCCCTTCTGTCCCCTTCTCTCTTTTCCTGTCTCTCCTCTACTTTCTCATTCTTACTCATTTCCTTATTTTTCTAATACTATAGAAAAAGTATCTTAAAATAACTTTAAGATCCACTTATCTATTTTGTAGCTTTAAAATACTGATTTGGAGCAACAACCTTATTTCAAAAGCTAGATTTTCCCAGTTTATGACCAGAAGCTGAAACAACATCAAAAGTGCATATTGATGAAGGGGGCAGCTGGGAGAGCTTATCACCTGGCCAACAGCTCCTCATATCAAATCCCAAAGCTGTGCATGCCATAGGGTGGGCTTAGTGGCTTATCTTCGGAGGAGCTCTGTATTTAGGGCAATTTAGCAAGATCTATTCATTGGTTTCTGGGACTGGACAAGGGCGAAGTATGGGCTCTCTAAAGAAGGGAACCTGAGCACACTGTGGAAACTGGCTCTCGTCATCCCCTCACAGCCTTGGGGGCTGGGTACCCAGGGAAAGAGGTTGGGAAGATGCAAAATCAGGAGGAGTGTCCAGGCAGGTCGTGCTCATTTTAAATTTACATTCCCTGCCTCTCTTGTGACATGCTTTTGAATCAGTTAAGGATATACTATCTCGAAGTACAACAGACTGTCAGGCTGATTATTCTAAGCTAGAAACCACACAAGGAACTGTATCTGAGAAGGAGCCACCTGTGCTGTCTATTCCTCCATTTGGAGAAACACAACAGTTCCTTTACAAAGAATTGTGTTTTGCTTTGTTTTCCCATCCCACGGTAAGTTATTTACTTTCATCTCCAAAGGCTGATAATTAGATCTGTGACAAACCCAAATAAATGAACTCTCTGGCCCCATGCTTATCTTTGGTAGCATCACACTCTGCTACTTGCTTAGCTCTTAGTGACTCCTTAGACTTTGCAGTCCCAGTCCAGAGACCTCTTTGTCCTGCCATTTCATCAGCCCTTGTCTACGAAATGTCACAGCATCTTGCCTTGGCCATTTCTTCAGACTTCACTCTCTTGTGGCAATGCACATGTACATATAAAATTAATGAAATGTGTGCTTTTTATATTGTTGCCCAGTCTGGTCTTCATTTTGGGTTACATCTACCCAAGAGTCCCACATAAGAACTGGAGGAGGGGTTGAGGCCATAGTTCCTTTTCCTACAGGTTTACCTACTGAATTGTAACATTATTTAAGTGTATGCAGAAGTCTTTATCTGCCAGAGGATGTTGAAGTACTTTACATAGGTAATTAATTTAGTGTTCACAGCAAATCCAGGAGGTATTCAGTACTACCATTCCTTCTTTAAAACTGGGAGGAAATGAAAGGCTGGAAAGATCAAGTCAGTTGCCAGACTTGAGCTCCATGCTTATCTCAAGCCTGGTTCCCTGCCCTCTGTGATGCCTCCTGTAGAGCAACCATGTGCTCAGCAAACTAGCTGATTGTTTGAAGAACGGACCAGTGGAGAGGGAATTGGAGTCTCTGTTTCTGTAAATATTCTCTTGGAGCATGAAGTGTTGAGCAGGAGTTGCAATAATGTGGGCTGAGAGAGGGAGAACAAGCATAAGAAACCATCTAAACCCCACTAGAAACTGATTTATTCTACAGGGTAGTGCTTCTGAGACACTGGTTCTAGAGAAGTTTGAAAATAAGACTGAAAAATTAAGTAGGTTCCTGCTACACCAATTTAGTCAATGCCTGACGAGGACAGTGACTAGCCTGTGGCCCTCCCACAGCCATCCTGCAGAGTGTCTGCTATGAGCATCTCTATTCTGGGCTTTTAACAATACACAATTCCTGAAATATGGCAATTTCTCATGAAGAAGTTATGAGGCTCTAAGTAGGGACAGTGGCTCAAACAGGTTTGCCTGTTAAAAAGATCACTCTGCACCAGTCTTCCTGTGCAGGAAGGTCTTAGAGATCCACTAATGGGATTTCAGCCAGTGTCCGGTCTATAAAGAGGAAAGTCTGCTCATGCTTCAAAAAGGGAAGCCTGGTCTAGCAAGATCTGACTTTGTCCTCGAGTGGATGGGACTGGTAAATGAAAAGCCAAAAGGAGCCAGGGGCTCTCTCCTCCCCCAAAACCCAAGTGACCCCTGAGGACCAGATCCTCAACTGACCTTGAGAAAACAAAAACCTTGGTTAATCTGAGCTAACTATGTGGCCTTAAACACCCAAAAGGAAAGTATAGCCAGAAATAATCAGTAAGGCCTGAGATATTGTACTTCAGGTATAAAAATTGAGATCTTAGTAAAAAGACAAAAAAATAAAAAATAAAAAAAAGAGCACAGTTGTTTTGCCTGTCTTACTGGCAACTGCAGCTACCCTGTGGCTGCCACTGCTTTTACCATCCTTCAAAGACATGAGACACAGCTTTTCAACCTTCCAATATGGACTGAAGACTCATGTCTCTCCAAGAATCCTCCAAACCTTCAGTTCCAGATGGGGACTACTGAGACATCCAGCTTGTGGACTGAGCTACTACTGGGCTTTCAGCCTCTTCAGAGTATAGACAGCTATTGTTGGACTACCCAGGCTGTATCACGGAGAACAGTACAGGAAGATCAAGACAAGACATGGTGTTTACTGGACCTCATTTGGTGACCATGGGAAGGGAAAGCCCCAGTGTAGACTACAAGGGCAGGACTGATGGTGGTTTGGGCTTGCCAAGGAGGAGCCTTCAAATATGACATCTTTCAGCCTAATAAGAAAAAAATTCATAAGTTGAAGATCTAAAACCTATGATATATGTGGCATGAATATATGCATATTTTGAGTGATACATATTGGAAGGAACAACAGCAACAACAACAAAAGACTGGGTCAAAGAACTGAATGAAATGGTGAACTTCTGCTCAAAACAGTAAACTTCTGCATTGAAAAATTTAAAAATACTGAGAAAAAGATGAAAAACATGTTTGGCAGAATGTCTGAGCTCTGGTGGGGTGGGAGGCAAGGAAGGGGGCATGGGTCTATATTTGATTAGAAATTTTGTATGAAATACACAAAGCTTCAATAAAAATTGGCTTTGAAAAAAAAAGATCACTCTTGTTTCAGAGTAGAAAGTGGATAAAACAGAAGACTTGTTAGGAAGCAAACATACCAATTTTGAGTGTTCGTACTAAGAATCATGAGCTGAGATAAATTAAAGAAATATTTATGGGTAAGATCGATGGGATTCTATGACAGGTGAGGATGTGACAGATCAAAGAGAGAACTGTATAGAGATGGCTTCCAGATCAGCTGAGTTAGATGACAATATTAGAGGTGATGGGGGAATAGAGAATGAGAAGCTTGTGGAATATTCAGTAAGGAGGCCAGATTGAGAGTGCATGTAGAGGAGACTGTGGTTAAGGAGATCAGGAAGGAGATAAAGGCATGTGATTCACCAGCATGCCAGTGGTAATGTCACAAAGAGCCTTCCCCCACCATCTAGCAAGAGATGCAGTGAAATCCTAGCTAGGAACAGGATCCTGTGAACCAACTTAGTGAGTGAGCAGGAGGGAGTGATGCCAGAGCTGCACATCTACCATGGAGAATTGTGTCTGTGACTCATGGGAGGAGGGTTATTCAGCAGAGACTGGCACGCAGAAAGGTTTTGGTTCATTCAGCTAACATCTTTATGGATCAAGTCCAGAAATTTCTCAGTAGGGAATTTGTAGTTGAGAAAACACGGACATGGAGGGAGATTGAACTGGAGGAAAAGGTCCTGACTGAAGTGTTGGTGTCATCTACAAATTTCATCTTGGTATTTCCTAATGAAATAGCAATAGCATTGTACAAAATAATTTGCATATTTTATTTAGAACAATGATGTTAACTCGAACATGCTGAGTTCTTTTTCTGTTCAATGAACAAGATGAAAAAAATCTTTTAGGGAAAATGTAAATGAAACACACACACTCACAACACACACATGTACTCAGAATCAAACACCCCCCAAAAATGTACACGTACTCACAAACACACCCATACACACTCCATACAGACATTCACACATGAACACACATGTACTCATAAACACACACACAGATACACATGTACACTCACATATCCATGTACATAACTTCACACACACACCAACATACACACTCATGTATACATACTACATATACGCACACACACAGACTTTCTCACATATGCTCACACACTTACCCTAAAGCTGTGGGATAGTCCAAGGTGGGGTCATTAGTAGGTAGAAGAGCTAGAGCTTTCCAACTGATCCTGGACTATCACGTACTGAGTCATAAATACCCAGCTTCCAAGTCCTCCCTCACTGAAGACTGAGGTAACTTAGAGTCCTGGTAAGGTGCTTGTGCACTCTGTCCACCCTTTGCAGGGAACACATGCAATAAGAACTCACCTCCAGCTTTCTGGTTTTCTGATTAAATGCTCAGCACCTTTTGAGCTTTGCATTAGTACTTTTACATCTCTTGCCCAAGATGTCTTGAGGGATTTGCATAAACTCTATGGAAATGCTTATGTAAATAGAAAATGATCCGTTTGTATATGTTGTGATTATGTAGGAGGCACATTTATGGTCGGGGAGATATTGCAATAGTTCCAGTTTTCAGGTGCAATTATTCTTTGGTGTGTTGTTGAGAGGAAACAGCCAGTTGCTGCATCCTAAGGTGAGGGTGATGACGTTCGGGAGGATTATGCTTGCAAACGTGAACATTTTCAGGAGCAGAGATCACACAGATGTTCCCAGGGTTCACTACCAGGCAATCCTCTGATTCCCCCTCAGCAGACAAGCAACCAAGGAGCAGACCCTTTGACTACATTTTTTAGAAAAAGAAAAGATTGTATCCCTTTACGATGTCTGTCAACTTGAAAGAGCTATGAATCACAGAAAAATGGCATTTTATATTTAGTAATTCATTTCCTGTACAGATCAGGGTGACAAATCTTGTGTAAAATCGCTCCCTGTGACTCACACCGGCTTTTTAAGATATTGGTAACAGAGTTTGACGAATCGTTATTGACCAAACTGTGATGGTATACACAATTTATCTCAGCTATTAATAAGATATGCAGTCTTCCTCTGCTTCCGAGTGTAATTATTATTTCTGTCCCTCGACATACCTCTCATAGCGCGAGAGATGTGTTTCAGACCTGACAGAGCCCTGGTGAGCCCTGTCAGAGGCAAGGCTTCTGGATTTTCCCCATTGAAGAATCTCGGGACAGAATCTAGGTGTAAGACAAAGATGTGACCCATATAAAAATGGACATAAAATATAGCAATAAAATAATTTTACTGTTACTGTATTTTAATAATTCATTTATATTAAAGTCTGTTTAAAATTACAAAAGACTGAAGTGATGTTAATAATGTAGGAGGCCCAGGGGTACCCAGTTCCAGTTTTCTATGGCTGGTGTCTGAATTTTATGTTTAGCTGTTCTAGTAAGTTGTATGAAATCTAACCTCTATATTTAATTAGCAACTCATTCTTTTCCTTTTTTAAGATTTTATTTATTATTTTAATTTTATGTGAATGAGCATATTGCTTGCATGTATGTATGTGCACCCATGTCGGGCAATGTCTGAGGTGGTCAAAAGAGGGCATCATATTCCCTGGAATTGAAGTTATGGGTGGTTGTTAGCTGCCATATGGGTGCTGGGAGTGGAATCCGGGTCCTCTGCAAAAGCACCCAAGGCTTTTAACTGCAGAGTGGCAGAACCATCTCTCCAGGCCCTAACTCACACTTTTCAAGTGACACTTATTCAGAAAAGAAAAAAAAAAGTTCTAAAGTAGAAAGTTGAGTAAGGCCCAATCCCTGGCTTGGAAAATGCTTACAGATCCCTGGGGGAGTCTGTAGTATTAACAACCCTACTTTGATTACGCACAGATTTTGCTAGGCGTGTCAGGCCATGAAGAAGGGTCTTAACAATTTTGCAAATGCAAGTCCAATCAGATTTCACAGAGAGGCACCTATTTGATTTTCTGCATAGCAGAAGAATTACATAAAGCAGAAAATTGGTTAATTGGTGCCCTGGCCTTGAAGCTTAGATGCAGTGTTTATCTGTGCCACCCTCAGTTGTCTGATGAGGAATGAAGGGTGAGGACAGTTAAAAACTGGGAGACTGAATGGAGGTGTGTGCTGGGCCCTTAGCAATGTGGATAGAGAAGAGCAGCACTAAAGTGAGTGAGAAGTGAGTGTGTCTGCTAGGCCAGATGCCCGGGAGTCTGTGGAGTCTTTTGCTAAGCATGAGCTGAAGGAACGGATGGATGTGCGCACTGACCATGGCACACCCCTGACCTCCATGATGGATAAGAGTCACCTGTGTCTTGCGTCCAGGATCTGCTTGTATCTTGCCACGCAGTGACATGACTCCTTCAGCTCTGCCTGTTTGTGCTCCCTGCCTGGCCTCTCCCCACCTCACCTTAGCTCCTGCGTGATCTTCATCTGTGTTGCTGAGGAATACATCCAGTGACCTTTGGCAGACATCCAGACTCAGGCTACAGAAGTTCAGGAGCAAGAAAGTCCGTGCAGAGCTGCAGGGCACACCTGCTGGGTCCCTTGTGCTCTGGTTAGCTGTGTGGCCATCCCACCCTTACCAGAAAGCCAGTTACAAATGACTCACTTGGCGTGTGTGACACCTGCCATCCTTCAGGTTCTGATTGAACTCCAAAGCCTTCATGAAAGCTCTTGTGACTACCTTCCCTGTTATCTTGTACTATGAGAATCAAGGTATTTGCACTCTGTACCACACGAACAAACTGACATTGACACCACGGTTCATGCAGACATTACTTCACAGTTTTACAAGGTACTTCAGGCTGTCATGTCCCAATTAGCCCTGACAGCCAATGAGTGAGTCCCACACCCTTTCCAAGGTCACAAGATAGGGATTTGCCCAATTACACAAAGCAGAAGGTGGAAGGGCGTGCTAGACTTAGGGTCAGTCATAGAAACTCTTTGTCCTAGCTCTGGAGAATTTTGGAACCAAGTGAAAGAAGTTTCTAGAATTCATACCTAGTACTCAAAAGCTCATGGCTTGGGAGATCATAGGCCCTACTGTAAGGTCAAAAGTCCACCTAAGTTGGGGATTTTCCAGGAAGCCATCTGAGGTAGAAGTTCCAAGAAAGTTGCTCTAATCAGGTTCCTACTGATACAGGTCACAAGCCTCAGTTTATCTCGAGATGCTTCTGCTGATACCAGCCGCAGATCCACCTATGCCCATTCCTCTACCTTACTGCACCCATTTCATTGTAAGCCCACTTCCTTGTGTGCTTGGGTATAAAAACCGCCACTTTGGGACATTCTTCCTGTTGATCATTTTAATCCCAACACAGGCAGGCCAGCCGCCATGCCTGAAATAAACTCAACTTCCTTCTCGTCTGAGTCCTAACATTTTCTCCTCTCTGCACTGAGTCTCCCCTCAAAATGAATCCAACACCTATAACTATTGTTTTGCAAAATGCCTTCTAAATATGTATGTCTATATTCACAGATTACTGTTACTTTCAACCTTGGTGAGGGTAGCTTCTCTCTTCAGGGGAAAGCAGGAAATACAAGACTCATAACTGGTTAAGGTCCAGAAAGAAAGTGACTATTGAGTGCTCATCTCTCAATGGAGCATCTACATCAACCCTCTCCACGAGGGTCAAGGAACATCATGGAAGAGGGGTGAAAAGAATGGAAGAGTGGAAGGTGGATGGGTGCCGTGAAATGTTGTCTTCTGAAATGGCAGGGCTGTTGAACTCGTGAACTCACAGAGGCTGTGATTATCCACTAGAGATGTGCATAAGATCAAGCCAACAAGATCAACCAACAGCCCAACAGACACCCATTGTATAGGACAGTCCTCCAGTGGACGTCACCTTCTCAAGCTCGGCTGTGCCTACTGGCCCAGGATAATTAGAGCTGAGCTTGTGAACTGCCATACCCCATAAGAAAAGGTGAACAGGGAGAGTTCCCGGACACTCACCTAAGTGTCCAGCCACACCTCACAACCAACCAGCTGGCCCTAATGGCACATGGCTTGGTCGGGGGATCCTACAGTATATTGGCCAGAGAACATTAAGGGGGCTTTCTCGCCATTTCATGTGGCTCTGGGGAAGCTGCTATCCACATTTGGACAGAGACTTTCCAGAATGGTCTTGCAGGGGGTTTGGGGGGGCACTCCTGTAGGTAAACTTTCTCCCACTGCTCTGTGAGTAAGCCCAATGAGCTCACTGCTTTTGGTGAAGTTGTACCTCAGTTTGCTGTAAGGACCAAGGGTGAAGAGGGAGGATGATGCTTTTAGCCCTCCAGATGGAATTTCAGCAACAGCAGCACCAAGTGCCTTCAGTGAGTCACAAACAACAACAAAGAAGAGGACATGAAATATGAAGGGAGGAGGGAGACATCTTGGTGTCCCTTGAGGAGAAGGTAGGAGGGATTAGTTGCGAATGGAGATGATCAAGATACAAGGCTTATATACATTAAATTGTCAAAGAATACATAAAAAGATGTTCTATTAAAAAAGAGGATGTCGGGGCTGGAGCGATGGCCTAGCGGTTAAGAGCGCCGACCGCTCTTGCAGAGGACCCGGGTTCGATCCCCAGCACCCACATGGCGGCCGAGAGCCATCTGAAACTCCAATTCCAGGAGAACTCCAGTTCCAGGGGAGTCCGACGCCCTCTTCTGACCTCCGCGGCATTGCACGTCACGGGTGTACAGACTTGCATGCAGACAATACATTCATACACATATGGAAATAAATAAAATTAAAAAAAAAAAAAAGAGGATGTCAGAGTGGGAGGAAACCTTCACCACAGAAACATCTGATAAAGCATTGACTTCCAGAATATATAAACTACTCAAAAAACAAAGAAGAAAGAAAACAAATGACCCACTCAATAGATGGAGCAAAGAGCTGAACAGAGACTTCACAAGTGAGGAATTAGAGATGGCTGAGAAACACCTTAAGAAGTGTTTAACATCACTAATCATTAAGGAAATGCAAATCAAAACCACTTTAAGATATCATCTTACTCCAATAAGACTGGCTAGGATCAAGAAAACAAATTATACAAAGTGCTGGAGAGGTTGTAGGAAAAGGGGAACACTCATCCACTGCTGGTGGGAATGTAAACTCACACAGCCACTATGGAAAGTAGTGTGGAGAACCCTTGGAAGACTTGGAATGAGCTTGCCACCTGACCCAGCCATACCACTCTTAGGCATGTACCCTCAAGACTCACCCCACCGCAGAGATACATGCACGGCCATGTTTATTTCAGCTCTCTTCACAATAGCAAGGAGCTGGAACCAAACTAAATGCTCCTCAACTGAGGAGTGGATAGAGAAAATGTGGTACATCTACACAATGGAGTTCTATGCAATAGTAAAGAAAGATGACATCATGAGCTTTGCAGGAAAATGGCTGGAGCTAGAAGGCATCATGCTGAGTGAAGTCACACAGTCCCAGAAAAACAAACGATGAATGGTATCCCTCATCTGTAGATGCTAGTGCCAATTACCTAGTTATAAGTATTTCTTGTGCAAGGCCCCTTGAGCTTTTGTCCAAGCAGTTGGGAGTAATACATATTGGAAACAACAACAACAACAACAACAACAGAAAGGACTGCATCAAAGAACTGACTGAAACAGTGAACTTCTACCCAAAACAGTCAACTTCCACATGGAGAATTTTGAGAAAGACTGAGAAAGAGATGAAAAGCATGTTTGGCAGAACACATGAGCTTTGGTGGGGTGGGGAGGTAGGCTGGGGGACGCAGGTCTAGATTTGATAATCTTGTATAAAAAGAGGTTGCTAATATTGTATAAAATAATAATCTTGTATAAAAAAGGAGGTTGCTAATATTGGTCTGGCCACATGTTGGTCATAGTCTTCTGTTGTGCTGCTATAACAATCATTCCCATTCCTGTGATAATGGCAGTAATCCAGCCATGAGAGACATTAAAGATTTTGGCCTAATTTCTTGGAGCAGAAGTAGAAACAGCATGGGAGAGATGAAAACATAGAAAGGTTTCAAGACATGGGCACCAGTCTGAAATCCAATTGCTAGACCCAGAGGGACTGAAATCCCAGGACACAATCCTCACTTGGCTTATCTACAATGCCCCGAACCAGGCTGGACTGGAACCACGTCCGAAAACACCTAGGTAGGTATCTCTCCAACAATCTCGCCATAAATAAGTCAGGCAAACAACCACTTCCCATAATGCACCTCTTCAGCTTTCTTAAAGGGGAATTATGTGGTTATTTGTTTAGATACTGCCTCTGGGACCTCAAAATTGGGGGTTGTATTTAGGGGTGTATTAGTTACTTTTCTGTTGCTACAATAAAATTTAAGGCACGAAGAAGTTTGTTTTGCTTTATGGTTCCAAAGGATTAGGCTCCATTAGTAGGAGCTGGGACCAGGAAACAGAGATGAAGTCTCAGCCCCACACAGGAAGGAGGAAGTGAGTGGAAGTGGGGTGGGGATACAAACTTTCCTCCACAAGGCTCTGAGTCCTTAAAGTTCCATAACCTCTCAATGAGTGCCACCAACTGGAGACCGTGTGCTCAAATTCATGTCTGTGGAATGTTTGTCCTTCAAACCACCAAACGTGAGTCAGAGATATGATGCTTTTGAGCTTGTAATGCATTTTATGTTTGTGTGTTCAGGCACTGCTTTTCTATTAGAAGATACAGATATATAGATAAATATCTACATATATATGTGTATCGGCATATATTCATAAATATCTACATATGTGTGTATATATGCATATATTCATAAATATCTACATACGTGTGTATATGTATGTCATAGCTACATATATGTGCATATATGCATATATGCATATATTCATAAATATCTACATATATATGCATATATTCATTTTTAAAAACTGTCATTCATTCACATTATGCACTAGATTAGTTTTAAACACCTCTATGCACCAAGCATGTTGTTAGACACTGTAGATGCCACACTGAATAAAAAAGACTTTCCTTTATTAAACTTATCTTCAAGTGCATCCCAGCAGGTTACAAACAAGCAAATCATTAACAATTGAAGAGAAGCAGAGGGAGGAAGCCCATGTCTAGTGTGAAGGAGATGCCAGGGGCAAGCCACATGGTAAAGGTCAAGAATGGCTTTGCTGAAGAGTGGACATTCAGAGATGGGCTGGCGTCAGCCCTAAGGCCTGCTTCCTCAGAGTTCTTACCAGTGTGCAGAGCATCCCTGCCAGGGCCCAAGCTGTAGTGGGGCTCAGCATTCAGGGCCCCAGGTAAGCCTGAAGCTGCTGAGTAATGAGTTACCAGGTTGGAATGACCCAGTTCCCTTCATTTTCAAACACGGAGTCCTCTTTCATTTAGAAGCTCTTTAACACCTAAGCAGAGGCCAGCTTTCAGCAAGGCAGAAGGATGACTCTCAGGTAGGAAAGCCCTGCCCTGGTGCCCTTCAGGAAGGACACCCATGAACAGGCTGATAGGGCAGAGCTTGAACAGGAGCTGTCTTAGCAGCTCAGAGTACTCTATCCTCTGGATCATGCAATTTTCCACCCCTTCTCTTCTCACAGCTCTGATCCAAAGATACCATACATTTTATTTCCATACCTGTGTCCTCCATGAACAAAGTTAATACACACTGAGTAGAGTAGCATCTATGGTTAGCGTTACTCTCTTCCTCTTCCTCATCTTTACAATAAAGGCAGCAGCCCAGGATGTTCTTATTCCAATGGGAACTAAGGGCTAAGACACTTGCATAAGCTACCATCCTTGGTTATTACGGTTTGTCAATGTGCCAATTATTTCTACGTCGTAGAGGAGCAAATGAAAGCAAGATGTGCCGTGTGGAGCACAAACAGCAGAACTTCCTGTAAACTCAGAGCTGACTCTAAGTCCTACGGAGCCCACCTCTTCCTCAATATAATGTCATTGCAGCTCCCAGAAGCAATACCTTGCAGTCCTAACTAGCAGTAAGGGCGGAAACAGCAGCAGCAGCAGCAGCTGTGACTGGCTGTGGGCTGGGTCTGGCCTGGGAGTGGGTATCACGCTATGATTTCTGCAGTTGCGTTTATGGAACAACACAGCAGCACTATGTAGATGGAATGCATTGCTCCCATCTCCCCTGCGCCCAGGATCACAGAATGTGGCAGCTCTGCTGCAGTCACACGGGTAGGAATGCTGCTTCTCTGTCTCCATCCTGTCCCTTCCCCCTCTGCACTCTACCTCTGCCTAAGTTTTCAACTAGAGTGTGTACATTTCATGGATTCAGAAATGGACAACTGTGGTGGCTAATCTCAAACATCAAGCTGATGAGCTATAGAATGACCAGGGAGATGGGCTGCAGAGCCTGTGCGAGGGTTCATTTTAATTGTCAACTTGAAGAAATCCAGAGTTATCTGGGAAGGGAGTCTCAATGAAGGATTGTCTAAATTAGGTTGGCCTGTGGGTGTGTCTGTAGGGGAATGTCTTGGCTAGTGTAATCAAAGTGGGTGACACTATTCCTTGGGCAGGGTATCCTGGACTCTGTGAGAGTAGAAAACCCAGCAAAGTCTAGAATGCATGCATTAATTCAGTGCTCTTTGTTCTTGAGTGTGGATATAATACGACTGTCTAAATGAAGCTCCTGCCGCCCTGACATCCCTACAATAATGTACTATAATTTGGAATTGTGAGCCAAATAACCCCTTTCTCTCTTAAGTTGCTTTTGTCTTGTTTGTTTTGGAATGCTTTTATTGATGTTTTGTGTATTTCAGACATCATTTCTCAGTTCAGTTTAGACATATTCCCTTTTCCCTTCCCCCTACCCCATCCCAGATCATGCCTTCTGCCATAACTGTCCTGCATCTTTCTCTCGGTCTTTTTTTTTTATGTTTAGGAATTCACATTTTCTCCTTTAATTTTATATTACTCTAAAATATGCATATATACTTTCCACTCATATACAGTAATTACAGATTCTGAAAGTAAGTGGTGGATTGATTCTAGAGCCTGTTAAGAGAGATGTTTGTTTGTTTGTTTTCTTAATCAAAGAGACAGAGAAAGTAGCTAAGATAGCATCCTTAAAGAAAAACGTGGTCTTGATGAACCAGGTCTGTCTATCCTCTGACAAAAAACATATCCTAAACTTCAATTTAGAAACTACTGGAGTCATCTAACAAGTGTGTGAAAGAGCTCAACTGAGTTTGCAGTTCACTCATCAGCCGGTGCAGAGTTGGCCCTGCATCTTGCAGTGTTCCAGAGAACCCTTCTTCCACTGCTTTCAAATTCACTCGAAGCTTCATACTTTTTCAAGGTTCCATCCAAAAGCAATTAGAATATCTCTTTTCACAGGGTCCTTTGAGTGCCCATTCACCTCCAACTCCCCTGAGATGGTGTTCCCTAAGCCTGCCACCTCCATGTAACATGCAGGTCATCCTCCCTGAAGCACATCCAGCCTTTCCAATGTGTCTATGGTCCTTGTATCTGGGCCCTGCTGCTTTTTCCTGTTCTCTTTCTTGATGGTCAGCCCTGCACTGTCCAGGTGGAATTGCTCAGGTTCCCCCTCCCGGCCACACCCACACCTCACCCTTTGACCGCACTTCCTCTTGTCAGACCCGCTCTTCCTCCTTCTGTCTCTGATGCCATTTTCTGCTCCTGCCGTGGACAGCTTGCTCTGGACAAACCTGAGCAAAACAGCCTGGCAAATCCAATGAAGACTCCACTGATTGACAGAAGTGACCACAGAGCCTTATCAAGCCCAAGAGGCAATTGTGAAGTCACGAAGGTTTCCTAGAGGTGGAACTGTCCATCTGAATGAGAACCAATGAGAGAGCTTTACTTGATGAAGCTGAGCGATGGGGGAGAATGAAAGGCAACAGTTATGTACAAGAGAAGCTCTTGCCGCCTGGAGCTTGTGTACATGGGGGGGGGTTTGGAGGATGGGGCAAGGGCCAAGGTCCTGAGGGATAGTTGATAAAAGAGTTGACTTGGTAAACAAATGAGTATATGTCTTGGCTGAGTTCTGGAAAATAACTTCTCAGACTCAAGTTCAACTAGTCATTTTTTTTTTACTTCAAATTCATGCTTGTTTGAGGCGCCCTCCCACTTTCCCCAGAGTCAGCAATCAATCATGTTCTGTCACTTCTTTGTTGTGTCCTTGGGGAAAATAGCCTCTCTGTGCCTCAGATTTTCTCATCTATAAAATGGGAGCAATCACATTCCCTTTTACAGAGTTTTTGGAAACTAAAAACCTTGGTATGTGCAATCCATATTAAATAAATTTTTTATTGTTTTCCTACTGAAATGAAAGATCATGAGACTGGGAAGTAGTCTATATCCATGGTTGCATCATCAAGGCTTAGAGGAACACAGTACATATCAATGTGAGATGAATAAAGAAAGGAATGAGCACAATACAGTGTAGTACAACATGTCATAACATATAAAATATATCATGTGACAATGTATTATAATACAAAATATACTATGTAATATGATGAAATGCGATAATATAATGAATGCCATGCAATGTGTCATACTTGTGGATTGGTTTGTTTCTACATCCAGCCCCTGTTCCCCAAGGTAAGTACTTTTTCAATGAGTCTATAGACCTTAGTCCTCATACAATGCCTGGGACACAGCAGAATATCACAGAACCTGGGATGAATGAATGAATATATCTTTGTTTGTTTGTTTGGCTTTTTTTTTTTTTTTTTGGTCTTTTTTGAGACAGTGTCTCCCTGTAGCTCCAGCTGTCCTGGAACTCACTCTGTAGACCAGGCTGGCCTTGAACTCACAAAGATCTCCCTGCCTCTGCCTCCCAAGTGCTAGGATTAAAGGCATGCACCACTATGCCAGACTGGTTGGCTTTTTAAGACAGGGTCTCCCTGTAGCCCCAGCTGGCCTAGAACTTACTATGTAGACTAGGTATGAATGAATGTCTTAAATAAGGAACATGTAGAATGAAGGAGACGTTAACATAAGGGGAGGCAGTCAGTTTGCTGTACAGCCTGGGCCTAAGGAGCCTCTTTCGTGGTCCTCTCGCAGCTCTGAGACAATGTGGCAGGCTTGGTATCCTCTGCATTCCTACAGCTGCGGGTCAGAGGCTGGCTCTTCACTTAGAGCTTCAGGACGATTGCACTGTCCAATGAGCTTCGCATCCAGCCCCGGCCCTGCCAGTCCTCAGCGCTCAGCTGTTCTCTCAGAGCGTTCTCAGGGAGCTCAGATAGCAAGAACCTCTGTGTCTCTTCCCAGGCCTGCTTTGTGCTGACACCCACGCCAGTCCTCTGTCACTCACTGCCTTTGCTTCCCGGCAGCCGCTGCAGCCTCTCCCTCTGCAGTCATGGGGCATTCGACTCTGGTCTGTCAAAGCAAAGCCGGTTCTTATTATATGGCAGAGGCAGCATGGGAAGATGTCGGGGAGGTCAGAGGTGGGAACCTGGGAAACGGAATTTCTAGGCTCAATTGACCCTGGGCAAAGAGAGATAAGAGAATTCTCAGGAATCACAAGATATGTGGACAATGACTGTGCAGAGTGGGAAGTTCATTATACTCATGCTGGGGGCATTTGTCCCCTGATCACCTGTGTCTGAGATTCCCCAACATTTACATGACCAGCTTCTTCTGGGAATAAATAAGGATTCTGAGCTGTGAGCCCTTGGTCTACCATCCTGTACAAGGGAGCAGGCCCAAGTGGATTACTCCTCTGGGACCAGAGACCCTTGTCCTACCTGTGTGTGTCCTCAGTGGCTATAAGTTGTCCTCAGTTCTCTCCATCTACACTGCTTCCTCCTGCTCCTTCCCTGGACCACTCTGCTTCCCTGCACGGTGCCCTGCGCCCTCTCCTCTCCTCCTATCTTTTGGCACTCTGGAGCCTTTTGACTCTTCCTGAACCTTTCCTGCTCCCAGTTCTCCCGGCCACCATTCTCCTTTTCTGCCTGTCTTCTCTCTCCCTAATTTTTGGATCTCAACTTGGTGTCTTGATTCTTTGTCATATTTACTTACTCATTCATGGATTCACAGATCGTTTATGTCCCATCATGAGATGAGCACTCTAGTGGCCCATGGAAGCTATACACAAGGAATGGAACCTGATGATGTATAGTCAGCAGCCTTCTCTACCTGTCCAAGTGCAGAACACTCACTTTCTTTTATCTAGTTGGAGTTATGTTAGAGTGTCAGTCACATAGGGTTGGATTTGAACTCTGACTCCCCTAAGCACAAACTGTCACCTTTGGGGGCTGGAGAGATGGCTCAGTGGTTAACAGTACTGACTGTTCTTGCAGAGGACCCAGGTTTGATTCTTAGTGCCTACATGGGGGCTAACAAGCATCTGTAACTCCAGTTCCAGGAAATCCAACACTCTCTTCTGACCTCTGTGGACATTGCATGACACATGTGCACTTATATACATGCAGGTAATACAGTAATATACAAATAAAATATTTTGAAAGTTGTAAACTTGAACAGTGTTCTTCCTTTGAACTTTCCTATCCTTGAGACCGTGTGCAGAGAATTTGGTCATTATGTGTCCTTTGGAATGTAAGCCACCTTGCTCTCTCCCTTAACTTAGTGAATATTGAGTCCCTGGCTATAACAAACATTTCTCTAAACATTATTAACTTACAATTTGTTCTAGTTTCCTTTCAATTGCTATGACAAAACACTCTGACCAAAACCAACTTGGGGAGGAAAGGGTTTATTTGGTTCACATGTGCTGGGTCACAGGTCATCACTGTAGGAACCCGGAGGCAGGAAGGAGCTGAAGCACAGGTCATGGAGGAGTGCTGCTTACCGGCTTGCTCCCCTGGCCTGTGCTAGGTGTGCTTTCTTTCTTCTTTCTTTCTTTCTCTCTCTCTTTCTTTTTTCTTTCTTTCTTTCTTTCTTTCTTTCTTTCTTTCTTTCTTTCTTTCTTTCTTTCTTTCTTTCTTTCTCTCTCTCTCTCTCTCTCTCTCTTTCTTTCTTTCTTTCTTTTTTGGTCTTTATTTTTTTGAGACAGGGTCTTCCTGTAGTCCCAGCTGACCTGGAACTCACTTTGTATACCAGGCTGGCCTTGAACTCACAGAGATCCACCTGCCTCTGCCTCCCCAGTGCTAGGACCAAAGGCATGTGCCAGCATGCCCAGCTTAAAGACAGTTCTTAGCTGTCATGTGGGTGCTGGGAATTGAACCCAGGTCCTCTGCAAGAGCAGTTGGTGCTCTTAATCCCTGAGCCATCTCTCCAGCCCCTCAGTGTGCTTTCTTATACAGTACAGGACCCATGTGTGGCACCACCCACAGTGGGCTGGGCCCTCCCACATCACCCAATAATCAAGAAAATACCCCACAGACATGGCCACAGTCCAGTCCAATGGAGGCAAATTCCCAATTGAGACTCCCTCAACATTGGTGTGTCAAGTTGACACTAAAGCTATCCAGCACACAGTCAAATCTTACATTTTAGCGCCTTATTCTCTACACAAATGAGAGCATCCACAAAAATTACCTTTGACTCAAGTATATATCGTGTTCACATGTGGCCACTCTGTTGTGAAGTCACAGGTAGAGAAGCGCAGTGAAGCCACCAGATTTCGTGTTCTGGAAGTGATGCCAAGGTCCTCCTGCCCTGGTGTCTCCTTGAAGACTTGCACAGAAGCACAATGTGTAATGCACATCAGCCTTCCGTAGTCTTCTTTGAGAACCATTTTTTCCAATTCCGTCCATCTTGCCCAGGCAGGCTCCAGCCCCAGTCTCCTGGAAAGCCCCTCCGTCCCCTTCCTCTGTTCCCCATCGGGTCCTCTTCGACTTGCTTCTCTGACTAAAATGTCTCCCCTGTGGCCTCACTACGTATGCTGGGATTTTCCGCTTCTGTTTCTGACTAAACACCCAAATTCCCTGATAACCAATCTGGCAAGTACTTCCCTTTAATTGAGGGAAACATTGAACCTGGAATAAAAGCAAGAGGCACAGGGATTAATAAACTCTGGCAACATGGTTGCAATCAGGTGAGGCATAAGACAATGATTTGACACAAGAGCTACTGAGGGACTTGGAAGACACTATCCTTGCAAACTGAGAAAATACCTGCAAAGTAAGGCTGGTTGTACCCAGCTGACTCCATCTCCCTCCTGCTTTACACCAGAGTGCACTGAGTCAATTCAAGCAGGAGAAGACCCTGGAGCCTGGGATGGAGGTATGGAGCCTAGGATGGAGGTATGGAGCCTGGGATGGAGGTATGGAGCCTGGGGTGGAGGTACGGAGCCTGAGGTGGATGTATGGAGCCTGGGATGCACGTATGGAGCCTAGGATGGAGGTACAGAGCCTAGGATGGAGGTACAGAGCCTGGGATGGAGGTATGGAGCCCGGGATGGAGGTATGGAGCCTAGGATGGAGGTATGGAGCCTAGGATGGAGGTACAGAGCCTGGGATGGAGGTATGGAGCCTAGGATGGAGGTATGGAGCCTAGGATGGAGGTATGGAGCCTGGGATGGAGGTACGGAGCCTGAGGTGGATGTATGGAGCCTGGGATGCATGTATGGAGCCTAGGATGGAGGTACAGAGCCTAGGGTGGAGGTACGGAGCCTGGGATGGAGGTACAGAGCCTGGGATGGAGGTATGGAGCCTGGGATAGATGGATGGAGCCTAGGATGCAGGCACAGAGCCTGGGATGGATGGATGGAGCCTGGGATGGATGTATGGAGCCTGGGATGGAGGTATGGAGCCTGGGATGGAGGTATGGAGCCTGGGATGGAGGTACAGAGCCTGGGATGGAGGTACAGAACCTGGTGTGGAGGTACGGAGCCTGGGATGGAGGTATGGAGCCTAGGATGCAGGCACAGAGCCTGGGATGGATGGATGGAGCCTGGGATGGATGTATGGAGCCTGGGATGGATGTATGGAGCCTGGGATGGATGTATGGAGCCTGGGATGGAGGTATGGAGCCTGGGATGGATGAATGGAGCCTGGGATGGATGGATGGAGCCTGGAATGGATGTATGGAGAATGGGATGGATGCATGGAGCCTGGGATGGATGGATGGATGGAGCCTGGGATGGAGGTATGGAGCCTGGGATGGATGTATGGAGCCTGGGATGGGTGGATGGATGGAGCCTGGGATGGAGGTATGGAGCCTGGGATGGAGGTATGGAGCCTGGGATGGATGGATGGAGCCTGGAATGGATGTATGGAGCCTGGAATGGATGTATGGAGACTGGAATGGAGGTATGGAGCCTGGAATGGATGGATGGATGGAGCCTGGGATGGAGGTATGGAGCCTGGAATGGATGTATGGAGACTGGGATGGAGGTATGGAGACTGGGATGGATGGATGGATGGAGCCTGGGATGGAGGTATGGAGCCTGGAATGGATGTATGGAGCCTGGGATGGAAGCATGGAGCCTGGGATGGATGTATGGAGTCTGGAATGGATGTATGGAGCCTGGGATGGAAGCATGGAGCCTGGGATGGATGTATGGAGCCTGGAATGGATGTATGGAGCCTGGGATGGAAGTATGGAGCCTGGGATGGATGTATGGAGCCTGGGATGGAAGTATGGAGCCTGGGATGGATGTATGGAGCCTGGGATGGATGTATGGAGCCTGGGATGGATGTATGGAGACTGGCATGGAGGTATGGAGCCTGGAATGGATGTATGGAGACTGGCATGGAGGTATGGAGCCTGGAATGAATGTATGGAGACTGGCATGGAGGTATGGAGCCTGGGATTGATGGATGGAGCCTGGGATGGCTCTTCTCTGCTGCTGGAGAGGAGCATACAGCACGTAGCTGGCCATGCAGAGACTCAGCCCAGGAGTAGTGATGGGTGGAGAAAAGGCGGAAAATCCCACTAAATGGGTGGGACCCTTGTCCCTCCCCCACACCCGGCCTCATGCTTCCTCTTTACTTTCTGCCCCAGAAATTTGCTTGGTTCTCAAGTCAGTTAGAAACCTATTGAAGTGTCAAGAATAGTTACTCTAAGATTTGGGTGATCTAAACACTTTCTATAGTCCAAATTTCCAGCCCTAAGCATGTGAGATTAAAAAAAAAATAACTCTGGAGAAAAATATTTCTAAGAAAGAAGCAGTTTCTAGTGCCAGCTTCTGCAGGGCCTTTCGGTTTGGAGTCCCCTCTGAGGAAGGGTGGGGCAGGCTGAGCTGACCTCACTGCGGTTGTCCACAGGGAACTGACATCATTGTTGACTTTGGAACATATTCTAGGCTCTGAGAAGAAATGATGGTCTCCACCAAGAAATTCTCTGGAGTGGGAAATGACCACAGGCAACTCTTTATTCATCACAGAATCTAGTCAGACATAATAAGAGTTTTAGGGCAGAAGACCCAGCCCTGTAGTCTCCACAAACTAGGGTCAGCCACATGTCTCAATACACCAATTAAAGAAGGGTGTGTTGTGAAAAGCAGAGAAAGGATATTTAATCAGTGTGTTCAGAAGAGAAGCAAATAATGGTGTCTGGTCACTAGAGCTGATCTTTAGATAGTGATATGAGCTTTAGATTTAAATGGAGGAAGAACAGGGGCTTAAGATCAAGAGGGGTGCAAAGTTAATCAGTCCCTGTCACGATGTGGTCCTTCTCTGCTCCTTCAAGGTGGATTGATAAACTGGCAATCTACTATGGTGTCATTGCCCAAGGGGACCAATCTGGGTCCTACAAGAGGAGGTGCTGTAGGGCACAGCCTTGACATCATAGAAAATTGTTCACATTTTGCTGAGGGTCTATCTTGAAAGATTTGTGGTTCCAGGAATCCAAGGTGATTGTGGCTTTAACACAATGACTTATCTTTGTTTCTTCAGCCTTGGAGGGGATGAGATTGACAAACAGGCACTCCTTAGTGATTATCATGCCTGTTCCAAGTCAGGCAAAAGTCTTATCCAAAGTCAAGGAAACAAAACACAAATGAAGGCCAATATGTTAGGCTTTTTTCCTGTTTTAAGTTATGTTGTGAACCCAGTCAATGAATTTAAGCAAAAGCAGCCTCCATGTGCCTGTCACAGGATCAGAGGTGAAGGCAGGCTGGGTGGAGGGAACCTGTGTATCTATTTCCTCACAGCTCTGAGGCTTAGCTTAGTAAAAGGCTGTCTTAAAATAGAAGACACTAACAAGATATATATATATATATATATATGATATATCTATATATAATACAAGAGAGGGGAGATAGAGCGAGAGATGACGAGAGGGAGGGTGAGGAGGAGGGAGAGAGGGACGGGAGGGAGGAGAGTATGAGGACGAGCGAGAGGGAGCAGGATGACGAGGGACCCCTCCTGAAGAGATGGAGAGGAGAGGGATGAGGGAATCGAGGAGAGTAGGACTGAGAGGAGGGGAGGGAGGCGGAGGAGGATAGACGGGAGAGAGAGCGAGGGATGCGACGCCGAGATGGAGGAAGAGAAGAGCGAGAGAGGAGAGAGACAGGGTGAGGAGGGGAGAGTCGCGAGGGGACCGAGAGGACGGGGGATGAGGAGAGAGACGCGGAGAGAGAAGATGGGAGATGCGAAAAGAGAGAGAGAGAGATGGTTTTGGAGCAGAGGTCCTGGAGAACAGGGCAAGATTCATTTGGGTTAGCCACTATCTGTGTGGGGAACTCCAGCCTTACCCCAGCCTTCCTACATGAGTTGGATGGGAAGGGCTACTGCCTAGGACTGTTCAAGACACTGGAAGCATCAATCAGCCATACTTTTGAGTCTGAGACACAATAGTGAGTACAGAAAATCCTGGATGGGTGCGATGGGTCCTGTTGGCGTTCGGAGAAGCGCGGTATGACCTAAGCTGCCAGCTAGTGAGGGGCAGCACGACCTTCGGCAGGTTTGAGCAGTGGGGTCCCAGGCATCAGGAATGTAAGGCCAAAGCAGGAAAGGCCACAGAGGGTCCTAGGACAAGAGCCCACAGGCAGTCTGCCCAGCAGACTCCAGAGCAAGGCTGGAAATCCTTGGCTATGAAAAGGATTGGAAGCTCTGAGAGGATTCTTTCACTCTTCCACTTCAGAAGTCCCAGGGTTACCTCCGGTAAAACTGCAGGGCTTACTCTTTTTGGGGGGGGGGTCTCCCTGTAGTCCCAGCTGTCCTGAAACTCACTCTGTAGACCAGGCTGGCCTTGAACTCACAAAGATCCGCCTGCCTCTGTCTCCCAAGTACTAGGATTAAAGGTGTGCGCCACCACGCCCAGCAAACTGCAGGGCTTACTCTTATCCACATTAGGACATTAAGGAACATTTACTGTGTTTGTCGCTACTCTCTAGGTCGCTATGTCTTAAAAGAAGCTGTTCCTACCTCAGCTTTGACCTGAGAGGATCCCCAGCTCCAGCTTCCACTGGGCATAAGAAAGAAAAAAATCCCGGTGCTGGGTCCCTGGTACTATGTACCTTAAACAGGGTGTAGCACACACAGGGACACTTTAAATGAAAACTGTGACCCGGGTTCTGGGGAGATAGCAGTCTTTTTAGAGCATCGTGGGCTATAAAAATACTGCTAGAGATATACAGAACCAGCTTCTCTGTAACCACTGCAGAAAGTGTAATGCAGAGTGAAGCCAAGTCAGGAAACAGGCAGAACAGGCAGAAACACAGAGGGACATCACCAGCAAAGCTGCTGGGTCTGGGATGTCTGCAGCAGTCTCTGCTGGGGTCCCACTGCATCCAACTTAGTCTTCCTGAAAAACCCTCTGTGCACACTCTGCCTCTCGTCTACCTGCCAGGCTGGACGAGTCTGTCCTCACTCAGCTAGGTCCCCGTGGAAACCAGGAAGGGGCAGAGCTCTGAGACGCAATAATAAGCAACATAAACTCCAAAAGGTTATCTATAGTCATGAGTCTGGTCAAGAGGCACTTGTTTGGTTACAGATAGTAAGATTTCTAGAGGTTGAATCAGGCTGCAGAGTCCTGAGATTTCAGAGGATCTGTGTACATGAGGAACATTAGCACGATTCTTCTGTCCACAGAGACAATAGGAAGTGAGTAGCCCAGTGATGGCCATGGGCCTGGAGGTCTATCCTTTCATGGGGCTCTTCAAATTGGTCAGAAGGACAGCCCACCACATAGCCAAATGGCCAAGCAGAGTTAGCAGGAAACTCCCTGACCCTCCCAGACCCGAGCCTGGGAACACTGCCCTCCAGAAGGCTACACACAGGACACTCCTTTTCCTTCTATGAAAAGAGGAGCACCTTGGCTTTGTTCTTTGCATTTCTTCTCCACTGTTATCTACTGGGTGTCATGATGAGTTCAAAGTATGTATTCTACAGGTAGATAAGCCACGGAAAATACTTCTGATGAGGACCAAGAGTAGTCCAGTCAGGAAGCAGGAAACAGGTGGAGGAGGGCAGGGGAGGGGTAGCCAGAAGCACTTGGTGTTTTCTCTGTGGGGAGGAAATGGCCCATCTTCACTAATATAAAAGAGAAGCTCCCTGGACTGGAGAGATGGCCTAGCTGTTAAGAGCACCAACTGCTCTTGCAGAGGACCCAGGTTCGATCCCCAGCACCCACATGGCGGCCGAGAACCGTCTGAAATTCCAATTCCAGGAGAACTCCAGTTCCAGGGGAATCTGACACCCTCTTCTGACCTCCGTGGCATTGCACGACACGGGTGCACAAACTTGCATGCAGACAGTACATTCATACACATACAGAAATAAATAAAAAAATTAATAAAAAATATTAAAAAAAAAAAAGAGAAGCTCCCTTTGTAAGAAAGGAGCGTTTCTGGGATTTATGCCCAGGAGCATGCTAGGTAGCCAAGATCTACTTTCCCTTAGGGTTTCTCAGCCACTTCTCTATTCCCCGTGTTTACACTGGAGCTGTCTATCACAGAGCCCACCTTCATTAGTTATAAGGTGTTTTGGTAATCAATGGCTGTGTCTCACAAAATTAGTGGCTTAAAACAAGTGTTTATTCCATCTCATCATTTGGGTTTTCTCTCAGGACCAGCTTCTCCCTCCTGGTCTTGGCTGTGGGTATGCTGGGAGCCTCTCTGGTGCTGGGGGGGGGGTCCAGTATGGCTCCAAAAGAATAGAAGAGAGGTCGCCAGGCCTCTTGAGCCGTGATCCGCAGTGTGATACCATGCCACTCTCACCACATTCTGAGGGTCTAACGCATTGTATCAAGCTCAGTTGCAATGAAGAGGGTACTGTGCATGGATGATAGAGAGAGAAACGTTGGCCATCCTGTCTGCAGATAACCGCCTGCACATACTCACTGGCCACGAATGTTCCCGTCCCTCATGGCTCTCCCAGGACCCCCAGAGTCTCCTCAGATCCTGGCATCAGGCTGAGGCCCCAAGCTCAAAGTCTCATTGTCTGTTCAGTCCCAGACACAGATTATGTGTCTGAGGTTTGATTACTGGTGACTCTTCCTGTATTTCCTATTGGGCTATTATTTCAATATCCCTTCCTAGCAGCACACATTGCCCATCTGTGAAATTTCTCATTTGAAATTTGATTGAGGTAAGTGGAGAAGTTATTAACTCGGGTTTAAACTCTAGAATATCAAACGGAAAGATGAAGACTCTAACAAGTTACATTAGAGAGTCTGCCCCTGCCTCCTGTCAACAAGCTCCCAGTGTGAGGAGCAAAGTTACCACTGAGTGGTCCCTGCAGGATGCTAGTGACATCTGTTTTAGCAAACCTTGCTCTAGCTCATGATTGAACTTGGACAATACCTAAATTCAGTGCGGAATACTCCAATCTCTACCCAAATCCAGAAACAGTGTTCTAGGTACTTTCAATTGCTGTGATAAAACACTGACCAACACCAACTTGGGGAGAAAAGAATTTATTTACTCTTACATCTCCCAGGTCACAGTTCATCACTGAGGGAAGTCAGGGCTTGCTGACTTGCTCTTCTGGCCCATGCCCAGACTGCTTTCTTATATAACACAAGACCAACTGTCTAGAGATGGCACCACCCACAATGCCTCCCAAGTGCTGGGATTAAGGGTATGTGTCAACATGCCCAGCGAGACAGGGATTTTTAAAAAGTGATCCACTAAATGGTGTTCTTACAAAGGCTACAGGTGGTGAGGGAAGCAGGTAGTGGAGAACTGGGCCAGGAGAGAAGCTAGGGGTTCAGCAGGAGCCCAGCTTCAGATGATGCTGTGGGAAGTTCTGGAGCATAAATGTCATCTCAGAATCTGTCTTGTCTTGAGGCAGGAGAGTGAGACTTTGAAGCTCTGTAGTAGTCATTGTTGGCTCAAAACCACCTGTGCTGTATAGCTTTGGTTGTCAACTTGACACACCTGGGAAGAAGGAACCTCAACAGAAGAATTTTGTCCTTTGCCTGCCTGTGACCACATCTGTGGAGCATTTTCTTTACTTCTGAGTGATGAGGGAGGGCCCAGCATACTGTGCGCAGTGCCACCCTTGGCCAGGTTGTTGTGTATTGTATAAGAAAGCAGGATTGAGCATGGGTCAGGGGAGCAAGCCAGTGAGCAGTATTCCTTCATGGCCTGTGCTCCAGGTTCCTGCCCCGAGTTCCTGCCTTGCCTTCCCTTGATGATACACTGTGCTGAAAGCAAATAAAACCTTCTTCCCCAAGAAGAAAGGGTTTTGGTGAGAGTGTTTTGTCACAACAGTTGAAAGCAAACTAAGACACTGATACCACCCAAAGTCATGGATGTAGGGTTAAGTCTCAGATATTTTGATGAAGGCATTCTGAAAAGTTGAGGAGGCACTCAGTAAGTGCAGAAGTTAAGGGCAGCAGGCATGTAACTCTAAGCGTGAGAACTTCCCTGCACTTTGTGGTCTAGACTCTTCTCATGCTTCACTGTGACCCAGGATCGGCTGCCATGAGTCCTTTTTGTGTGACTTTGATGCTCGTGGTACATGGGCAGTGGCTGAGTACTGACTTCATAGTGGGCTTGAGAAACTACTGGGCCTGTGAGGAGGTGGATGAGTAGCTGTTGTAAGTGCTGCCTGCAGGTTCTCCAAAATGCTTCATCAATTAATAAACTCACTAGTAGAATAATGAATTGCAACAGTGAATTTCGGTATCCCATATTTTTGTTAGTTTCAGTCTTTCAAATTTAAATTATTCTGGCCAATGAGTTTAATTTGCATTTCTCTAATGACTAAATGATATTGAACATATCCTCATATTTGTTGACCTTGTGTCACATACTCCTTGCGGTTTTTGTTTTCCCAATTCTGTTGTCTGTCTTTTATTGATTTATAGGTGTGTGTGTGTGTGTGTGTGTGTGTGTGTGTGTTACTCTGGATGTAAATTCTTTGTTGATAATATTTATTGAAAACATCTTTTCCCACCCTGTAGGTTTCCTTTTTTGTCTTTTTTTTTTGAGACAGGGTCTCCCTGTAGCTCTGGCTGTCCTGGAACTCACTCTGTAGACCAGGCTGAACACACGAGGATCCACCTGCCTCTGCCTTCCAAGTGCTAGGATTCAAAGTGTGTGCCACCATGCCCAGCCGGGTTTCCTTTTTATTGATAAAAAGGTTACTAATGTATTATTGCTATAATTATTTTCCACCACAAATAGGATGCTTAGTTCTCACTATTAAAATCTGAATTTTAGGCCAGTTCTTGGACTGGTGGCTGATATCCATAAGCTTATTTATACTTTTGCACCTGTCTTACCCCCAGAAGCTTTTGACCTTGACCATGAAGCTCTGTGAGTTTCCTAATTCCAACTTGGGTTTTGGTAGGTTGACTTTTTTTTTAAATTTTAACCAGAACTTTCTTTTTTGTAAATATATTTTTATTATTTATATATATTATTGTTAATAAATCTTTTCATACATCATGCGTCATTTCTCAGTCCAATTTAGACTCATTTCCCTTTCCATGCCCCCCATCCCACCCAAGTTTATGCATTCTGCCATACATGTCTTGCATTTTTTTCTGAGTCTTTCCAAAGTTTTTTTTTCAAAGCAGAGGATCATTGTTTTGGGGAGAACGTCACTGTTTCAGTAGGTTTTTTGTCCCAGTTCTTTTGTTGTTGTTGTTCCCTCCAACTTGTATTGCTTCAACATGTGCATATGTGTATATATATGTATATATATACACATACTAACACACATATATATATATGTATATATATATCACCTATACTAAAATTATGTCATCTGAAAACAAACTGTATGTTATTTTCAAATTGTATTTCAGGATTCACATTTTTCCCTTTGATTTTATATTACTCTAAAATATGCATACATATGCTCCACCCATATACCAAAATTGCAAAGTCTGAAAATAAATGGTAGGTTAATTCCAGAACTTCTTGAGGGATTCACATTATAAGATCACAGTTGCTTTCAGATAATGAAGAATATAACATTAACGTTGCTCAGTTTGCCTTACAACTATGTACTTGGTGTTAGAATCCACAGATGAGGGATACCATTCATTGTTTGTTTTTCTCAGACTGTGTTACTTAACTTAACATAATATATTCTAGTTCCATCCATTTACCTACAAATTTCATTGTCATCTTTACCACTGCATAGAACTGCAATGTGTAGATGTACCACATTTTCTCTATCTACTTGTCAGTTGACAAGGGCACTTGGGTTGGTTCCAGCTCTTTGCTATTGTGAGGAGAGCTGCAGTAAATATGGCTGTGCATGTATGTCTGAGGTAGGATGAGTCTCCTGGGTATATACCCAGGAGTGGTATGACTGGGTCAAGTGGTAGGCTCAGTTTGAGTCTTTTAAGGGTTCTCCACACTGCTTTGCATAGTGGTTGTACTAGTTCACATTCCCACCAGCAGTGGATGAGTGTTCCCCTTTCCCCCACAACCTCTCCAGCATTTGGTATAATTTGTTTTCTTAATCCTAGCCAGTCTTATCAGAGTGAGATGATATCTTAAAGTGGTTTTAATTAGTATTTCCTTAATTTTTAGTGATGTTGAACAGTTTTTAAGATGTTTCTCAACCATCTATATTTCCTCACTGTGAAGTCTCTGTTCAGCTCTTTACTCCATTATTGAATGAGTCGTTTGTTTTCTTAGTTCTTTGTTTTTTGAGTAGTTTATATATTCTAGAAGTTAATGCTCAGTTAGATGTATCAGTGGTGAAGGTTTCCTCCCACTCTGTGGGTTTTCTCTTCACTTCATTGATTGTTTCTTTAGCTGTATAGAAGCTTTTGAGTTTAATGAGGTCCCACTTGTCAATTGTCGACCTTATTTCCTGTGTAGCTGCTGTCTGATTTAGAAAGTCTTTTCCTATGTCTATGTCTATGTCTTGTAGGTTGATGCCAGCATTTTCTTCTGTCACCTTCAGAGTTTCTGGTTTCATGTTGAGGTCTTTGATCCATCTGGAGTTGATTTTTTTGTATAGGGTGAGAGGTGGGGGTTTAATTTTATTCTTCTACAAGTGGTGATCCAGTTTTGCCAACATTTGCTGAAGATGCTGTCTTTCCTCCATTGTGTCTTCTTGGCCCCCTTGTCAAATATGAGATGGCTGAAATTGTATGTGCTCAGGTTTGGATCTTCAGTTTTGTTCCATTGGTCAACAGGTCTGTTTTTGTGCCAGTACCACGCTGTTTTTATGACTATAGCCCTGTAGTATAGTTTGAAGTCTGGTATTGGGATCCCCCCCCCGTATTGCTCTTTTCACGCAGGGTTGTTTTGGCTATTGGGGTCTTTTGTTTTTCCAAATAAAATTAAGGACTTTTTTTCCAAGCCTGTGAAGAAACTCTTGGGGATTTTAGTTGGGATTGCATTTAATTTGTATATTAATTTGGGTAGAATAGACATTTTTATTATATTAATTTTTCTAATCCATGAGCACGGGAGGTCTTTCTGTCTTCTGATGTCTTCTTCAATCTCCTTCTTCAGGGGTTTAAAATTTTTGTTGTGAGATCTTTGGTGTCTTTGGTTAGATTTGTTCCTAGGTATTTTATTGTTTTTGAGGATATTGTGAGTGGGAAGGTCTCGTTGTATTCCCTCTTCTGTTGCTTGTTGTTGGTGTACAGAAAGGCTACTGATTTTTCTAGGTGAATTTTGTATCTTGCCACTTTACCGAAGCTCTTAATCTTTTCTTGGAGTTTTCTGGTGGAGGTTGACTTTCCTAAAAAAACATCATTAAGAGGATAAACGGACTGGTGAGCCTTTTCTCTGTGGTCCCTAATGCTGCCTGGAATGACTTTATTAGTTACTTCTTTCAAGTTATTGGTCTTCACCTCTTCAGTCACGATTTTCATCACTTCTTCCAGGTCTGGTAGACATGGTGTATTAAGAGTGTAGAAGGTCTTCTGTATCTGGTTGTCAGATTTCATTTTGGTATTTGTTTTTCACTAAAAACCAATTTATAACTGATGAAGCAAATAACCATTAGTAGCCTGAACCTCAACATGAGCTTCAAACATGGCCTGGCTTTTTAAAACCACAGAACACATTGTGCTATGTGTTAGATCCTCACCTTCCATGTTAAACAGTTTTCCTTTTTCCCCTGAATTTCTTCAGTCAGTAGTTCAATTTTTAAATATTTTTTATGGGTATGAGTGTATTGCCTGCATGCACCCATGTCATATAATGCCCAGAGACGTGAGAAATGGCCTAAGGTCCCCTGAAACTGGAGTTAAGGATGGCTGTTAGCCACTATGTAGGTGCTGAGGATTGAACCCAGGTCCTCTGCAAGAGCAGCCAGTTCCCGTAACCACTGATCCATCTTTCTAGCCCCAATACCTCAAAGTTTTTAAGTTTAATTTTATTATTCTGCAGATCAGGAAGGCTCACTTCAAATACACTGCCCTTTAGCCCATCAGATGTAATTGTAGTTCCTTGAGTCTTTGTGAATGGTGTTATTACAGTGTTTCTTTGTTTTAACATGGCTAGAACTGCCACAGCATACCAATCCTTCATGGAAAATGGATCACTCACTCTCTTCTTTGCTCCCTTTTACAAGGCACTTGTTATTACCTGTCACCATATTTTTTCTCAGAGAGCCAAGAGACTGTGAATGTATGGCCAGGTTTCTCCACAGTTCAGTACTCTCCTCTCCCAATTAAAAATATTTATTTTGTGCTGGTGAGTATGGGTGGAAACAGAGATGCTGCAGCATGTGGAGGTCAGTGAGCAACTTGCTTTTATTGGTTCCCTTCTTCCAACATATGGGTCCTGGGGACTGAACTCAAATTGTCAGACTTGGCAGCAAACTCTGTGAGCTGTCTTGCTGGCTCCTCATCTCCCCATTTTGTAATGGTGTTCACGGAGTAAGGTACTAAGTCTTGCCCCTTCTTAAGATGTAGGGAGCTAAATTATTTTGAACTTCTCTGTCTCTGGGATTTGTCTCTTCTCCCCACACATTCACTCATTCAGTCACTTACAGTGGCAACTACCCATATGTATTTACTTTATATTTTCACTGGTGTTCTCATTCATTTGTTGCTCTAATTATTCTAGCTTGTCGAATGGCTCTTCCCATTGGCTCCAGTGACCCAAGACTTTCTCCTCTCTTTATATCATTTTAACCACTTCTTTACTTTCTGGTGCTACAGATGCTTTACACTTACTTTATGTATGTCATGCCCCTGCCCTAGATTGGTCATAGTCCCAAGGATCCCTGAAGCCCTTTATTGGAGAATGATGTAGGAACCAAGGATGTGAATATTGAGTATGCTTGATGCTACTGGGGGCATCAGAGGACAGACTAACGAACACATGTTCATGTGTGTACAAAACCAGCATTTGTATTTATAAAATACATACATATCTATAGTTAATTAATGTTCATCAAACAGTAGCTATATTAAGCTAAACAGTCATTTGAATTGCTGTTTCCATCTTTAATACCACATGGTTTATTCTACTTATCTACAACAGGTTTATTCCTGCTCATCTACAACTTCCCACTTTAACAATGAGAAATCCACTTTTAATCATCTACTACCTATGTACATTCATAGTTTCAGAATTATTAACCTAAACCCTGTTGAGAAATGAACTTACCAGCTAGACTATAATGCTTGTGCATAGAACCTTTTGCCTTTGGTCTATCAGTTCCCATGTCTTCCTAAATCAGATCAACGACCTCCTATATATTTGAAGAATTTATGCCATGCATTTATACTTAGAGTCTTCTGCTGTATTGTACATTTTATTTGGTGATCTTCTCCTCTCTATTTTTTATTTTATTTTTTATTTTTAATACTTTTATTGATGATTTGTATATTTCATTCACTATCTTTCAGTCCAATTTAGACACATTCCCCTCTCCCTGTCCCCCATCCCCACCCCTGTTCATGCCTTCTGCCGTACATATCTTGCATCTTTCTCTCAGTCTTTTCAAAGTTTTTCACTGCAGAAGCTTGTTGTTTAAGGCAGAGTTTAACTGTATCACTCAGTTCTTTGACCCAGTCTTTTTTTTTTTACAGTTTTTTAAAATTTATTTATTATTTTTTATGTGTTTGAATGTACTGTCTGCATGTAGGTTGGTGCACCTAGGGCATGCACTGCCACAGAGGTCAGAAGAGGGCGTTGGATTCCCCAGAACTGGAATTAAAGACAGTTCTTAGCCGCCATGTGGGTGCTGGGAATCGTACCCTGGTCCTCTGCAAGAACAGTCGGTGCTGTTAATCGCTGAGCCATCTCTCCAGCCCCAGACCCAGTCTTTATGCTGTTGTTTTTCCCTCCCCTTTGTATTGCTCCAACATATGCCTATGGGTATATACCCACAAGATTCATCCTACCACAAAGATACATGGATAGCTATGTTTACTGCAACTCTCTTCACAATAATGAAGAGCTGGAACCAACCCATATGCCCCTCAACAGACAAGTGGATAATAAAAATGTGGTACATCTACACAATGAAGTTCTATTCAGCGGTAAAGAAAGATGACATCATGAACTTTGTAGGTAAATGGATGGAACTCACCATTATGCTAAGTGAAGTAACACAGTCCCAGAAAAACAAATGGTGAATGGTTTCCCTCATTTGTGGATGCTAATACCAAATCCCCAGTTGAAAGGCAAGCTGAACAACATTATTGTTATGTTTCTTTTTATCTGAAAGCAACTGTGCTGTTATAATGTAAATCTCTTAACGGGCTCTAGAATTGACCTACAACTTATTTTCAGACGCTGTAATTACTGTATATGGGTGGAAAGTACATATTCATATTTTAGAGTAATATAAAATTAAAGGGGGGGAAGTTGAATTCCCTAAACGTATTTTGGAATTAACATAAAACCCCTCTCTATTTTTTAAATTGCATACATTAAGGTTTATTTTTTTGTGCTGTGAAGTGTCATGAGCTTTTTTTTTTTAACAAATTGATAGTCTCATGTCTCACAATATGAGCAACTCCCCCATAGTTTCATACTAGTAAATATAACAGTCCTGTGTTTCACTTCAATCTTTCTCTCACTTAATATCCATGACAACTACTGAGCTATCCACCATATATAAGGTCTGAGTTTTTCAGTAAAGTATATAAATGAAAGCATACTATGCATGATTTTTTTCAAACGTATTGATATGCATTTAGCTTTCATCCATGTTTCCAATGGACTGAAAGTTCATTTTTTCTGTGTTACTTTTTATTATTTTTATTGTTGCTGTGACCAAAATAATAATCAACTTAAAGGAGGAAAGATCTGTTTTGGTTCAGTGCTTCAAAGTTTCAGTCTATTATCCTGGACAGGCTGTGGAGGAACAGAGCTGTTAGTTCATGGCAGCCAGAAAGCAGAGTGGAATCCTAACACAATGAACCAGGGCAATGTATAAGTGCCAGTGACAGGCCACCGGGTGCCACTTCTCCAACGAGGACCCCTTTCTTAGTTTCACTACCTCCCAGAAACTTGAAACACATCAGTGGTTTAAACTATCATTAGGTCGGAACCCTCAGGATTGGAACTTACCAGGATGTTTCTTAACAGACACTTTAGAAGCAATGGTTTACTAAACTCCTAGGCTTTTCTCAATCCAAGAAAGTTGACAATCAAGATTAACCACCTTGGGTTCAATTGCAAAATAACTTTTTACTTTGAAGCAGAGTTGGATTAACTAAAAATTTTTAGAATTACATTTGTTTATTCAGTCATTTGTTTGTTTATTTGTGTGTGTACTTTTGTCAGAGGACAACCTGTGAGAGATGGTTCTCTCTTTCTACCACCTGGGCCCAGGGATTGAACTCAAGGCATAAGCTTGCTTAGCAGCAAGCTCCCTCACCCACTGAACCATCTCGTGGCCCTATTAAAAACATATTTTTACTAAGATTCAATAAAATTGGCTTAAAAACATATTTTACTGTTTTTGAATTTGAAGGCTGCTGCAACTTCAACTTCATTCGTGATGTTTTCAGCTAAACTTGGTTGCCTAGAAGAGACTGTTAACTTTCAAAATTCCTCTATATTGCTAAACCGGTTTTCCTTATGACTGAATATTTATATTTGTAATACTGAGTTTGTAATTCAGGTTTGAGCAGGATGTTAGTAACTGAAGAAAACAACTTGCTGTCTATATGGGAAAATACTGCAGAAGCAAGCTGTGCATATACTTCTGGAAAGAACAAAATTAATCATTTCTTCCATTAAGCACTGTTGAGCATAGGGAATCTCCTGATTCTGTATTATATTTTACATGAAACATATATGCTTTAATATTTTAGTGTCTGTGTTAATATTTTCACTTTAACCCACTTTGCTGCTAAAATTTTGCTGACCCGAGCCCATCTTTTCCCTTTACTCTTTTAAACAAGTTTCTTCATTAAAACTATGGTGATGAAAAAAAAACAAACTAATTCAGTTCCAACATAGATCTTAAGAATAGGGATTAATAGAAAGAGAGAATTTTGATAGAGTGTATTTAACACAGATTGCTCATTCATTTAACTACTAGAGAACTTCAGGTTTGCTTCTAATTTTGTGGATTATGAATTAAAGTTCTGCAAACATTTATATGTGACTTTTTGTGTGAACATGGGTTTTTAAATCCACTGAATAAACACACAGAGTCTAATTTCTGGGGCACATGGTAGCATTATGTTTAGTTTTGTGAGATACAGACAAACTGTTTACTGAATTGGCAGTGCTATTTTTATAATTGAATTTTTGTGATTTTCATAAAATTTAATTTGACGGTGTTTCAATCACCCTCCCCAGCTGCACCTCCCTTTATTGTCCCCTGCCCGATTTAATGTACTTTATTATACACAATAAATGTGTGTGTGTGTGTGTGTGTGTGTGTGTGTAGTAAGGGCTGCAGAGTCTAATTTCTGTCCCCAAATGTCCTTTGGTGTGGGTCCATCCTCTGGAGCCTGGTGAACCTACCAAGATTCCCATCCTTGAAAGAGATCGACTCTGCCCCTCCCAGAAGCCATCTGTTGCCACAATTTCCTCGGATGGAGTAGAGCTTCTTACTCATGTCCTCATGTCATGCTGGGACTTTTTATGATCTGAACTTGCATGGGACTTGTGCATGCTGTCCCTGTTGCTGTGAATTCATGTGAGTAACTGAAGAGCTGCCTGGGAAACCATTTCTTTGCGGTGATCCACCAACTGTGGTTCTTAAAATCTTTCTATGTTCTATAGTGATTCCTGAGCCTTGGGAGGTAAAAGTTTGATATAGGTATCCTATTCATCATAGAAGTACCCTGCAGCTTCTTGCTCTCTGCACATTGGCCAGTTGTGAGTTGCTCTTTTAATCACCATCCATAATGTAAGGACACTTCTTTGGTGAGAGTTGTGAGCTGCATTAATTTATGGTTATAACAATAAGTCATTAAGAATTGGTTTAATATGGTAACCACTTAGTAGAGGACTAGTATCAGGCTCTCTATGTCTTGTGACCTATCTAGCCATAGTTCCTGAGCCTGATAATGATGTGGACTCCATCCTAGGAAACAGATCTCAAGTCCAGTTAAAGGGTGGTTGCTTATTCCTGTAATATTTGTGCCAGGTGGCCATAGTATTTGGATTCCCAAAGAAATGCTTAGTATGTCTTGTTACTCCAAATCCTTGGTAGAACTTTTTTTTTGATAATTCTTAGTCCTCTAATATATATTTAGAGATATTATTATTCGCTATAATTCACATGTCTAGGATAATCAATGTAGTGGCTCATCTGACACATATAGTTCACTCTTCATAATCTTTACTGAGGAATCTGTTAAAATATTCTGCTTGCATTAGGTCAGGTTGATTGATGTTCCCCCTTAGCAGTTTGCATAGTGCTCTCCAAAGGTATAAGAGCTGCCCTTCAGGGGCAGTGGCTTCCAGGTCTATCCTAGCTCCATTGCTCCAAACCCAGTCTCTGAAGTATGTCCTGTCTTCAGCAATAAGGTCTTACCTTCAAGTTTTGGGAGACAATCAAGGGCTGTGGCAATACTCTGTAATTTTAGGAGTATGTTGGACAACTCTGGCCAACAGCTCAAAGGAAGGTTTCTCCTGTCTCAGGTATGCACATGGACTCATGTAGAGCTACTGAATGTGTAGTCCAACCATATTACACTCCCAACTCCTCTTGGATCCCTCCACATTCCTCGTCCAACTTTATGTTCTCTCTTTTTTAAAATAACACACTGAGTCTAATTATGGCTGCTCATACATTCATGAGGGTGAAGCCATCTCCTGGAGTATGGTCAATCCACCAAGGTTCGCACCTATGAATAAAACTGACTTTCTTTCCCCTATCAGCCATCAACTGTCAATAGCTCTTGAGTGTGGGCTTGTGTGCCCTGTCTATATCCATGCTGGCATATGGCATATTGGCTGGCTCCACCTTGTGTATGTCCTTTTTTTTTTTTTTTTAAGAAGTTACAGAATTTATTGGACAAATATATGAAGAATTCAGGTAACTCAATTATGCTTTTCATATTTCTTTTTTTAATTTTTTCAATTTTTATTGATGCTTTGTGTATTTCATACATCATTTTCCAATTCAGTTCAGGCATATATCCCCTTCCCTTCCCCCCACCCCACCCCTACCCACCCATCCCAGATCATGCATTCTGCAGTAACTTTTCTGCATCTTTCTCTGCTTTTTTGTTTTGTTTTGTTTTGTTTTCATTTTTTTAACAATAAGTGATAATTTATGAGTACAAGCATCCTTCATGTAAAACCAATTTGCAAGCAGTTGTGCCCAAACCCACACAGCTCATGGGTCCCACCATCCAGCAGGGGGGGCTTGTATGTTCAATCAAGTTGATCAAATGAGTGTCCAGTCTATATTGTTGTAGTTTCATCATATTACAGGCAATCATAGCTTCTGTAAGTTTATGAGAGCAATAGTCCTGTCATGTCCAGAAAGCATTGTGGCACTACAGTCCTCCACACGTTTGGGTCTTGCAATCTTTCTGCTCTCTCTTTTTTGATCTTCCTTGAGTCTTAGAGGAGGGTGTGCTATATAGATGTCCCATTTAAGGCTGAGCATTCCACCACACACTTGTTTTTCCCACTTAGATTGGTAGTGAGTCTCTGTATTAACTGCCATTCACTGTGCAGACACTTCTCTAATGATAACTGAGGGTTGCACTGATCTATGAGTATAGAAACACATATTTAGAAGGCAGTTTGAGAAAGCTTGTGACTTCTTATTTCATATTGATTTTCAATAAGAATTTTTTTATTTTAGTGAATTCAAACTTGTCATTTTTTTCCACAATAACTGAAAAGTCAATTTCTCAATCTGAAAACAGCTTTTGGAGTTTATCTAAAATTTTATCACCAAAGCCAAGGTCATGCAGATTCTCTCTATAGCTTCTGGAAATTTTATAACTTTGCATTTTATATTTAGGTCTGTGATCCATTTGAGTTAATTAGAAGGCGTTTTTTCTTAAGCTATTCCATTTACATCTAAAAAACCTCATGGAATTGATTTTTCATAGGGGACAAAATAGGGGTCAGAACTCATTCTTCCATATGAATTTCAGTTGATGCAACATTGCTGACTGAGAAGATTGTCTGTGTTCACTACTGTGCAGTGTCACCTCTATCCTAAATGAAGTGTCCTTACATGCTCTGTTCTATTTCTGGATGGTATTCCGGTCCACTGGTATATCTGCCTGTCCTTGTACTACTGCCACATTGCCTTAAGTGATGTTGCTTTGTAGCTGGGGCTGGTGGAGCCAGTCTGAATCACACGCACACACACACACACACACACACACACACACACACACACACACGAAGGAAGAAGACAAGGAGCAGAAGAAAGTGAAACAAGATTTCATTGCTTGGGGGGAACATTTTTATTTCTATGTGAAATTTAGAATCAACTTTTAACAAAAAATTTCAAATTCTGGGGGCTGGTGAGTTGCTTCAGTATTAAAGATACCTGATGTCAAACCTGATGACCTGAGTTGATCCCTGGAATCCACGTGGTGGAAGAGGAAAACTGACTCCCTCAAGTTGTCCTCTGACTTCCACATGTTTGCTATCACACACACACACACACACACACACACACACACACACACACACGCACACAAACACTCCTCACACAAATAAGTAAGTAAATGTTAAAAATTCAAAATATTAGGATAGTATTAAATCTCTAAATTTATTATGGGTAATATAATATTGAAACTCAATATTAGTTACTTTTTCAAGTAATGAATCTGATTTATTTTCATTTATTTGGATTTTCTTTAATTCCTTTCAATAATATTTTGTGGTTTTGCTTGCAGAGGTCTTGGACATCTCCAATTAAACTTATTGGTGGTGTCCTGGTATGAGTAGGTGATCTTGTCATTTTGAGTTGTTATTTGTATCTTTGCTGTTTCATCAACTTGTCTGGTTGTGGCCAGTTAAGATGGGCTCCATGTTTAGTTTGAGGGGGAGTCACAAGGCAGGTCTGGGAAACCTCCTAGATGTGGGGGTCTATGGATCCCAACAGAGTGGAGATGAGCAGTGCAAAGATGTCTGTGGTAGATTTACAAACAATTGCTAAGTTGTCTAGGCCCTCTGAGGAGACCTGTGACGAATTACTGAGCACAAATGGCTTAGTTCGCATAACTGCAGGCTTGAAACTTCTGCTGTGCAATTCCACTCAGTAGGTATTTGGAATTTGAAGAACTGGGTCCAAGTCTTGACTGCAACACTTTTAGCTAGTGCAACCTCATGCAAGGCTCTCTTTTAGGCTTTGTTATTTGACATCTAATTTAGGGATTCTTGTTTCTATGACTAAATATCTGATAAGAAGCAACTCCACCATGGACAGGCTTATCATGGCTCTGAGGTGCATGGTAGCAAAGCATCTCCTTCACCGTGGCAGGAGATAATTTGCTCAGATCTCAGTGGATCAGGAAGCGGAGAGGTGGAAATTCTGTCTCAGGCTGAGTTCTCCCTTCAGCCAGTGGAGACCCCACCTCACAAGATGGTGCGCCCCATGTTTGAGGCAGATGTTCTCCCCTCAGTGAATCCTCTTGGAAATACATTCCTACACATGCATCAAGATGTATTTAAAAAATACCTTTGGGGGGCTGGAGAGATAGCCTAGCGGTTAAGAGCACCGACGCTCTTGCAGAGGACCCGGGTTCGATCCCCAGCACCCACATGGCGGCTGAGAACCGTCTGTGACTCCAATTACAGGAGAACTCCAGTTCCAGGGGAATCCGAGACCCTCTTCTGACCTCCGCGGCATTGCACGACATGGGTGCACAGACCTGCATGCAGACCGTTAAAATTCACACATACAAAAATAAAAAAAAAATAAAAAAAAAAAAAAAAAAAAAAAGATAAAAATACCTTTGGTATTTCTTGATCTAATCAAGTAGACAACTGAAACAAACCACAGCAGGGATCAAGAGGCCAGCGGCGAGCAGGGTTGTTCTGGATGAAGTGCTGCATGTGAGTGCCAATCAGGAGTCTCACACTGTGGATTCTCAATCACTGTTTCACCTCTAGCACTTAAACCTTATTCTCGGGCTGGAGAGATGGCCTAGCGGTTAAGAGTGCCGACTGCTCTTACAGAGGACCCGGGTTCGATCCCCAGCACCCACGTGGCGGCCGAGAACCATCTGAAACTCCAATTCCAGGAGAACTCCAGTTCCAGGGGAATCCGAGACCCTCTTCTGACCTCCGCGGCATTGCACGACACGGGTGCACAGACTTGCATGCAGGCAGTACATTCATACACATACAGAAATAAATAAAATTAATAAAAAAAATCTTATTCTCTCTCTCTCTCTCTCTCTCTCTCTCTCTCTCTCTCTCTCTCTCTCTCTCTCAAAAGCAGTGTGTTTCCATGCAATACAAAGAGTCTTATTTAGAGATGGCCAAGTCTGGATTTGAATCTTGATGGTGCCATCTATTAGCTGCATGATCTTGGATAGACGTAGTTACTCCTCTGTGCCTTAAACCTCTAGAAGAAATCTTTCCATCCAAAGTGTTTTATGAGGCTTAGATAGGATGTGACTGGGACCTCTCCAGCAGCAGTAGATGCTCAATGAACACAATAGAGATGACACACTTGTTTCTGGTTCATCAGAGCTGTTCAGATCTTCTGAGAGAAACTGGAATCCCTGCAGCAAGATAAAATGAAACAAAATGTTCTCAAAGCCCATAGCAACTAAGCAAACTGTCAGGAACTCTGTAGATAAGAAGGCAGGAATCATTTCCAGGGTAACTCCCAGGGTAGCACGAGCCTTAAACAGTTGTTGGAGAGTCATTAGCATGAATTTCCAGCAGTAGCCTGTACATGGAGTTCTTCCTTGTGCGTGGAAGTCTCATCTCTGTGCAGTTTCCTCTGTCAGCTGGGAAGACTGGGGGACAATGGCACACTTAGGTGTCTGGGTTAGAAGAGAGGTGGGAGGTGTCTGGGCTGGAAGAGAGGTGGGGAGTCCATGTCCACGTTGGTCATTCGGGCTTGACTTTGGGGCTCCCTACTGACTTCTAGCCTCAGGTGTTCTTGCTCCAGGAGAAGAGGGGACTTTGGTAGTATTGGACAGTCACGCATGGGCAGTACCTACTTCCACCCCAGACATTGTGAATGCTTTCAGGCCACTTGGTTCACTGAGCGCAGATGAACTTTGGCATCCCGATCTAGGCTACTATGAGTCAGTCTGTGCTAGTCCAAGAAACAAACTATGCTTACACCTATTAGATAAGGGTGCATTGTGAGTGTTTAATGTATGCTTACTATGTGTACTCTACCATATTCAGGACTTACAATATTAGGACCTGGGCAGTCTTAAGCACATCTTACACATGGAGATATAGTACAACTATGTAATTTTGTGGAAAGTGACTTAACTGAGAGTCTTTGTTGTTTCTGTTCATGACTTTTAAAATATATCTTATTGCTAGGCTTGGTGGTGCACACCTTTAGTCCCAGCACTGGGGAGGCAGAGGCAGGCAGATCTCTGTGAGTTCAAGGCCAGCCTGGTCTACATAGCGAGCTCCAGGCCAGTTGGGACTAAACGGAGACCATGTCTCAAAAAATACCAAAAAATATATCTTGTTACTTTTATTTTAGTGTATGTGTGTATTGCCTGTAAGTGTACAAGTGCACCCACGTTGGGCAGTGGCCACAGAGATCAGAAGAAAGTGTTGGATTCCCTTGGTTCTGGAGTTACAGACAGTTCTTAACTGCTGTGTGGTTTCTAGGAATTGAACCCGGGTCCTCTGCAAGAGGAGCCAGTGCTCCTGACTGATACCCCTCAACTTTTCCTCTAAGGCCACAGTTGTTTGTCTGCTTGAGAAGAATTTCAGAATCAACAGGTTAGAGTGACATCAGCAGGAACAACTCTGCATTGGAATCATGTGCCCAGAAACTGAGCACATGCAAATGTCCTCACCTCAGTCTCCCTCTCTGATCAGGCCCTGCTCCCAACTCATGCTTTAGGGCACCCACTTGACTGGGGTGTGCCTTGGGTGTGGGGTGAAGACCACCTGATATATGCCCAAGACTGCAGACCCTATTATCCAACACAGCTTTGTAAGGTGAAGTGTCTCTATGGAGGAAGCCTTACCATTGACGAACGCATCCTGATTGGCTTCCCCTGCTGTGTACATGCTTCCTGTCTCACAGTGGAAGGCAGGCAGAGCCATCAGGGTGTCAGTAAGTTCCTCATCACTGTGATGAAATTCCTGAGAAAACAACTTAAGGATTTATTTTACTCCTCTTTTCAGTCATCACTGTGGGGTTGCTGTGGCAGAACAGAGTTGCTTCAAGGGAGCGAGAAAGGAGAGTGGGAGAGTGAGGGGGAGGATGGAGGGGAGATGGAAATGGAGAAATGAAGAGGGAATGGGGGGAGAAGGAAGAGGGGAGGTAGAGAGGGCCTGCATGAGTGACCTTTTTCTCCATCTTCCCTTCTAACTCTCAGGGATATACCAGCCTATTGAGGTGGTGCCTTCCAGTCTTGGGGTTATACCAGCTTATTAGGGTGGTGCCATCCAGTCCAGGGGCTATACCAGCCTATTATGGTGGTGCCATCCAGTCCAGGGGGTATACCAGCCTATTAGGGTGGTGCCATCCAGTCCAGGGGGTATACCAGCCTATTAGGGTGGTGCCATCCAGGCCAGGGGGTATACCAGCCTATTAAGGTAATGCCATCCAGTCCAGGGGGTATACCAGCCTATTAGGGTGGTGCCATCCAGTCCTGGGGGTATACCAGCCTATTAAGGTGGTGCCATCCAGTCCTGGGGGTATATCAGCCTATTAGGGTGGTGCCATCCAGTCCTGGGGGTGTACCAGCCTATTAGGGTGGTGCCATCCAGTCCTAAAGGTATATCAGCCTATTAGGGTGGTGTCATCCAGTCCTTGGGGTGTACCAGCCTGTTAGTGGTGCCATCCAGTGCAGGGGGTATACCAGCCTATTAAGGTGGTGCCATCTGGTCTTGGGGTTATACAAGCTTATTAGGGTGGTGCCATCCAGTCCTGGGGGTATACCAGCCTATTAGGGTGGTGCCATCCAGTCCTGGGGGTATACCAGCCTATTAGGGTGGTGCCATCCAGGCCAGGGGGTATACCAGCCTATTAAGGTAATGCCATCCAGTCCAGGGGGTATACCAGCCTATTAGGGTGGTGCCATCCAGTCCTGGGGGTATACCAGCCTATTAAGGTGGTGCCATCCAGTCCTGGGGGTATATCAGCCTATTAGGGTGGTGCCATCCAGTCCTGGGGGTGTACCAGCCTATTAGGGTGGTGCCATCCAGTCCTAAAGGTATATCAGCCTATTAGGGTGGTGTCATCCAGTCCTTGGGGTGTACCAGCCTGTTAGTGGTGCCATCCAGTGCAGGGGGTATACCAGCCTATTAAGGTGGTGCCATCTGGTCTTGGGGTTATACAAGCTTATTAGGGTGGTGCCATCCAGTCCTGGGGGTATACCAGCCTATTAGGGTGGTGCCATCCAGTCTTGGGAGTATACCAGCCTATTAGGGTGGTGCCATCCAGTCCAGGGGGTATACCAGCCTATTAAGGTGATGCCATCCAGTCCTGGGGGTATACCAGCCTCCTAGGGTGATGCCATCCAGTCCAGGGGGTATACCAGCCTATTAGGGTGATGCCATCCAGTCTTAGGAGTATACCAGCATATTAGGGTGGTGCCACCCAGTCCTGGGGGTATACCAGCCTATTATGGTGGTGCCATCCAGTCTTGGGGGTATACTAGCCTATTAGGGTGGTGCCATCCAGTCCTGGGGGTATACCAACCTATTAGGGTGGTGCCGTCCAGTCCTGAGGGTATGCCAGACTATTAGGGTGGTGCCAGCCAATCCAGGGGATATACCAGCCTATGGGGGTGGTGCCATCTACATTCAGCACGTACATTCTCTCTTTGTTAATCCTCTTGTGAAATTCCCTCATAAATGTGCTAGGAGATGTGCTCTACTAATCTGGTTGGTTCTCAGTTCAATCAAGTTGGCAATTGAGATTAATCATCACAGTCAGCCTTGAACTTCTCACTTTGAGCTGCCTTATGGCTGATGCTACCCGCATTATTTATTCCCTGGGGACTGGTTGTAGCCTCGGATACTTGCATTATGCTGGCTTCTCTTTCTCTTTTAGCCCATCCCTGCTCTCTCTGTGTCTCACTTTCTTTTGGCATTTGCTTCACAAGAAGAGAATTCTTAGCTCAGCACCAAGAACTGAGTTGACACTCAGTTATCTGAATGTGGTGGACATGCCTCCCCAGCTCCTTGCTGCTCTTTTGTCCCATCTGTCTGACTGGCTGACAGGTGGTAATGGAAAAGGGAGGGATTGGAGGGTCCTTGATTCAATGATATATGACCTACATATTTATTGTGCTGTATCCACAGAGCTCTAGGATCTATAGTATTTTGTCTTACCTGCACAACCTTATGAGATAGTTACACATGAGAAACAGGCTAAGTCAGGTAAAGTGATTCATGCAGATTATAAGTCACAGCAGTTGGTTCTAAAGTTGAAGTTTCTATTCTAAAATGCATAAATAGGAAAAAGGGGAGTTTTTCAACTCCCGAAAGAGAATCTGGGGTTCCTATAGTTACGCTTACAATGAAGAAGAGTTTTGAATTTGGAATGAAAAGATACGAGTCCACATTTGTCAGTCTCTGTTCATTTAACACACAATTTCTTGCTTCTCAGTGCCCCTGAGGAAATGGCTGTGTGCAGAGAGATGAAGTGATGTCATTGGTATTGGTCACTGATTCTGCCTCTTTTTCTGCCACTCCTTTATGATTAGCCTGCTTTTTTACTTTAACTTTGCTACCTCAGCCCCTGAACCTCAGGCTGTGGTCACGTTACACTGGATCTTGAGCAGAGCAGGATATAAGGCGAGGAAACAGAATTCAAAAGCCCTGAGAAATTTAATTTAGGGAGCTCTAGTCTGTCTGGTACAGGGTTTAGGGTGGAGGTGAGTGGATGGAGGATTAGGGCAAGGGACAAGTAGCCTGAAGATCAGACACTGTCTAGGTAAAATGTCAAACTACACAGGGACTGTGCAGATGCTGGAGACCTTGGCAGAACGCAGTGTGGAGATCCGTAAGAGGCGATCCAGATGCCAGGCACTCACCTCGGGAACTGTACGTGCTACACTGAGGCAGTCAGATGATTTTCAGGACCCGCTTTTCCCTTTCTTTTGGGGGAGGTGGTGGGAATCTGGGTTGATGGTGACTATATCCCCCGAAGCAGAGACAGTATATAAAACCAAAGCAGACCCACACAGACATAGTCACCAGCTGGGCTTCCTGGAAGCCTCTCTGCCCTTTAGCCTAGCGTGTGGAAACAGAGGGTGCCAAGGGAGGCTACCGAGGCCATTTTATGGCCCCATCCACGTTCACTATATTGGATTTGGCGCATCTATCTGTCTCATTTTGGGCCATGAGGAAGTTCCAGGCCAGTTTCATTGGTTCTCATTTGGGCCAGTTACATGTAGGATGTGCCCTGGAAATGTTTCCCCAGGTACATGTAGGGTGTGCCTTGGAAACGTTTCCCCCAGGTACATGTAGGGTGCGCCCTGGAAACATTTCCCCAGGTACATGTAGGGTGTGCCCTGGAAATGTTTCCCCAGTTACATGTAGGATGCGCCCTGGAAACGTTTCCCCAGTTACATGTAGGGTGCGCCCTGGAAACGTTTCCCAAGTTCTTCGGAAAAACATTTTGCTTTCAAAACGACTAAGGCAGTATCACTGGGCTATAATCTGAATGTTTGTGTCCTCTGTGGTAGTTCTGCTGCAACTTTGTCTGAGTTGTTCTGAGAGGTGGGGTCGTTAAGGAGAGATTGGGCCTTAAGGGCCCCACCCTCAAACATGGGCCTAACACCTTTATAAAAGGATTGGAAAGATATCTAGACCTTTGCTTTTCCGTTCTTTTGCCATGAGGATATATTTGTCCTCAGTGGAGAATCTAGGAGGAGAGCCAGACCTTAGAAGCAGAGATACAGCCATCGGCACATGTAGTGCCCACTGGTACTTTCATTTTAGATTCTTCAACCTCCAAGTCAAGAAATAAATTTTTATTATATATGCTATCCAGCCTCAGATATTTTTCTTCTTTATTTTTTTTTCATTTTTTAATGATAAGTAATAATTTATGAGTACAAGCATCCTTCATGTAAAACCAATTTGCAAGCAGTGGTGCCCAAACCCACACAGCCCAAGGGTCCCACCATCCAGCTGGGGGGGGGGCTTGTATGTACAATCAAGTTGATCAAATAAGTGTCCAGTCTATATTGCTGTAGTTTCACCATTCACCCCAATTGCAGCCCTTACATTCTACCACACCCCCTCTTCTGCAGATTGTTACCTAGGCTTAGAAAAGGGGCACAGGTGGACGAGAGGCAAAACAGTCTACTTTCTCTGGAGCTGTCCATTTAGACTCTGGTCAATTCTGGCTGTTTCCTTTCATGGGCTGACAGTTTGTCCAGGGATAACCTTTCAATCCTACTAATGAAACACAAGCGATTAGATATATAGATATTTAAACAGTACTAATTGTTATGGTAGGTTACTTTGCTATAGACACAGATGTTTGGATGGTATGTTAATCCATGAATTACGTTTTTTTTCTCTAAAATATGACAAGGTCGTACTGTAGCTTATAACATCTCCTAACCACTAGAGGATGTAAGCTTGTGGCATCAGCCATGGGTTATATCTCCAAGGAGAGAGCTAATAGCCAATTAGATTTGGGATATACAGGCATATGTCTGCCACTGCTGCACAGTATTTCCAAGCAGGTGAGGTGTAGCTGGTGCTGACGGAGGAGTCTTGCTTGACTCAAGGAGACCTATATTTGCTTTATTGGTTTAGTGACTTTGGTAACACTCTCTGGTATTCCAGAGACCAACTGTACACTTGCAAGTGCGGTCTCAATACATCTTTCCCATGCTTACATCAGGTCTTCGACAGCAGGGCCTTATTGCCTCTCTTCTTGCAGGTATCCCAGTTTACAGGCAAGAAGCCTTTACCTTTGGGGGAGGCTTAGATTCCCTGGCCAGTATCTCCTTGGTAGAATAATCCATTGCTAATATCAGAACTCTCCTGTATTAGTATATTTTGCTTAAATGCACAGCTTAAGGAGACTTTAGTATTATATTTGGTTCTGAATAGAGAATAATCCTTTTCACAGTTCCTATGTCTATTCCTATGTCTATATCAATTAAAGAAGGAAGTTTTACTAGTTTTATAAGAGATTACCTCTATAACAGTTGGCTCCAATTTACAGTTAGAGAATGACCTCATCATCATCATATTCCTCCTTGTTGTATGAAGGGGAGGTAAGAAAATCTCTCATATTAAAACTTTGCAGCACCTAGAAGGTAAGTTTCATTAGGACTCATTAGAAACAGTTTTTACAAGTAGGATGCACAGAGGAGTTTGATGATTGTAGCAGTCTGAGGCTTTTCTTCCTTTCAATGTTCATCGGGGCCAACCTTTCTGCTGGCACTTCCTGTTACATCCTACACAATGCAAAGCTGTATCTTTTCTTTCTCAGCCATTAAGTTGGTGATATTTTGACTTGTGGGAACATACAAATCTTTTCCCGTAGTTAGTTTTAAGATTTAAATTGCAAAAGTTTTTGACAGAAAGGTTTCATATATATCTGTATCCCCCTTTTTATTATAGGTTTTTATTTTTTGACCCATGAGTCTCAAAAAGGCAGTTGTAGTATACATACCTATAGGCTGGAATCAAGGCACAGATTTCATCAAATTCACCCAAGCTGTTTTGGGTGACTGTATGTAGCTAACTTAGGAAGCAAACTTAATTCCTTAAATCATCCTACAGGTAAAGGAGAATGCTACAAGATGATACTGTACAACAGAAAAATTATAGAGAACATTTGTATGTGCCAATCCCAAAGTTATTGTTATACAGATTTTAAGTAAAACAAACGTGGACAACAATTTATATTTCTAATTAACTCAGATCCATTACCTTTTTTATCAAAACCTTTAAACCAATGTTGTTTAATATACACATATTTACTTTTACTAAATCCTAAAACACCATGTAACTTGTAGACAGAGTCTGGGCAAAATTGGATACTTATTGAACTCACATCAATTAAATATACATAAATCGAATACACACCCATGTCCCTCTCCCAACCCTCCCACCCCTCCAGATTCACCATTTCAGTCAGTTTTCTGATGCAGTATTTCTGTTGTTGTTCTTTTAATAATCATCCCTCTCCACAAGAAATACTTACAACTGGGTTATTGGTGCTAGCATCCACAGGTGAAGGATACTATTCATCGTTTTTTTTTTTTTTTTTTTTTTCTGGGACTGTGCTACTTCACTTAATATAATATCTTCTAGCTCCATCCATTTACCTGCAAAGTTCATGATGTTGTCTTTCTTTACTCCTGCATAGAACTCCATTGTGTACATGCACTACATTTTCTCTATCCACTCGTCAGTTGAGGGGCATTTGGGTTGGTTCCAGCTTTTTGCTATTGTGTACTGAGCTGCAATAAATATAGCTGTGCATGTATTTCTGCAGTAAGATGAGTCTTGTGGGTATATACCCAGGAGTGGTATGACTGGGTCAAATGGCAAGCTCATTTTGAGTTGTCCAAGGGTTCTCTACACTGCTTTCCATAGTGGCTGTACAAGTTTACATTCCCACCAGCAATGGATGAGTGTTTCCCCACAACCTCTCCAGAACTTGATATCGTTTGTTTTCTTGATCCTGGCCAGTCTTATTGGAGTGAGATGATATCTTAGAGTGGTCTTAATTTGCATTTCCCTAATTATTAGTGACGTTGAACAATTTTAAAGATGTTTCTCAGCCATCTCTAATTCCTCCTCTGTGAAGTCTCTATTCAGTTCTTTGCTCCAGCCTCAGATATTTTTAAATAAAAGAATGGGCAGACCAATACAATGGGTCTTTAGTACTAGAAAATGCCAACTGCTCTCTCCTCAACATCAAGGGTGAGAGCCCCACTTTGTAGAATCATAAGTTAATACCTTCTCCAAAGAGACGTTTCAAGAATTGTGTCAGCTCTTCCATGGGAGTCAAGCCTGGCCAAGCTGTTCTCTAGCTCCATGACTTATCAATAGTACCATGTTCCCTTGATCTAGAATCCAAATAAGAATTGACCCAGGGGACCTCTGTGATAAAGTTGCTCCCCAGATTTCTCCATTATTTTTCACAGAGCCATGCTATTAAGACTAACAGGCATGCTGCATGGACTGCATGTTTCTGTTCATGACTTTCTTTCCAGACATACTTATTCAGTGTCAAGTATCCCATGTTGTCCTAAACTGAGAGAGAGAGAGAGAAGAAACATTTCTTAATTAATCAATCAATTAATTAATTAATTAATTAATTAATTAAGTTTTTTGTCTTTTGAGCCAGGGTCTCCCTGTAGCTCCAGCTAGCCTGGCACTCACCATACAGATCAGGCTGGCCTTGAACTCACAGAGACCGGCCTGCCTCTGCCTTCCAAGTGGGAGTGCTGGAAGTAAAGGTGTGTGCATTTCTAACAAAGAAACACATTAAACTAACTAGCAAACATATATATATATATATATATATATATATATATATATATATCTCACTCTGTGTTCAGGGGTCCCTAATTCATGAATTCACTCAATTGTGTGTTAAAAACATTTGGGGGAAATTTCATTTGCAGAGAAACTGTATAGACTTTTTCCTTATTCTTTCAATCAGTGTAGTAACTATTTACATAGTATTAAGTTGTAGTAGACACAATCGAGAGAGGGTTTAAAGTCTTCAAGAAGATGTGCATAGTAACTACGTATAAAAACCACACCAATTTATGAAAGAATTAAACATTTGAGGATTTTGGGCATCCATTGTGCTTCCCAGGACCAATCCACACTGGATGATGATGCACAGCAGTATATGATGCAATGCCACTGGTGAATATTGTGATGATGCCTAATAAACACATTGAGAGGAATGAAAGCCACTGCTTAAAAGTAAGAATGAGGAAGACAGTACTGAAGAGAGGACATTCAACACAGAGGAAGGCACAAGCCATACACACATCTGGAGAAGGAAGTGGACCCAGGCTGGAGTGGCAGTGTGACCTGCTATTATGCAGGATCAGGAAAGCTTCTGACGCTTTAGAGTGTGCACTCAAGCAGGGAAATCACCACCAAATAATAATAATAATAATAAAATAAAAACAATATGATATCATCCCACAACACCCTGCATCTATCCCCAAATCACAGATAATAGTGCAGCATGATGGCTCCTGAGAAAGCACAGCACAGATCAAAAAACATCACTTGCCCGGGTTCTGACCATCAACTCCCCCATCCACCTCTGGAGTCTTTGGTACTGTCTCTGCTCTGAACTAGCAAATCTCAGGAGCGAACCTAGATGATTATCAAACACATCATGATCCTTTTAGTCTGCCAGTCAGTATCTTCTGGAATTCATCAATAAAACATTGATGTTTGAACCTCTCACATACATGCTGAGTCAATGTAATATCCAAAAAATAGATATAGAAATATGTTTTTTAAAGGAGATAGTTGTTTTGAATTATGCATATGAGTGTGTATTTGCATACAGGTATGTGCACATGTATGTGCACATGAGTGCAGACGCTTGTGGAGGCCAGAAGGCATCAGATCTCTTGGGGCTGGAGGTCCAGACTGCCATTGTGAGCTGCCCAGAACGAGTGCTGGGAAACAAACGTTTTGTTTTTAACATTTGAGACAGATTCTTGTCTGAAGCCCAGACATCCCTGGAACTTGCTTTCAACCTCAGGTTGGCTTTGAACTTGTGGTCCTCCTGCCTCAGTCATGTGCAGGGGTTAAATTCCTCTACTACAATGCCTATCTGATGTACATTTTAATGTTTAAAATGGATCCCTGGAAATTGACTTACGGAGATTATATTTATCTGGGTTCTTTTGAAAAAAGCAGATGCTTGGCAGATGGAATGCTGGTTTCTATGGAGCAACTCCACTGTCTGAAAATAGTTTATTCTGAGCCAGGCATGAATGATCATGACACAGGATCATAAATTCAAGTTACCCTGAATGATAAATTCTTTCACAAAAAAGTTCCAGAAAAGGAAGTCATGAATCAGTATGTTTACAAAATATGTAGGGGGGGTCGTCAGACACTGTGGGCTGCAGTGAGGCAGAGCAGTTCGTGCCATGTAGATATTGCCTTTATCCCATTCCTATATGGAGGACTGGTGGGCGATAGGTTTGTCAACCTTAGAAATACAGTGTAAGAGTTTTATGGGAAAGGCCAAAGAACGTAAAGTCAGATACAGAGGCTGATAGTAAATCGCTGTTACAAAAGGCTAAAGATAGCTAAAGATAATTTGGCAGTTGACCTACAACGTTCCATCTCCTGTGTGGATGTTCTACTGAGCCAAGGTCAAGTAGTATACAGGATCTTTGATGCAGATGGAGCTTCTGCAAAGATCTTGCTGTTAATATTTCTCAAAGGGCAGAGGAGGCAGGAGCTGAGTTGACCTTGGTGGATTTCTTTAGAATGTGAGCGAATCCTGTTCCAACAATGCTGGCACATCTTGCCAGCTTTGTACCACTGGTGGATTTGATGAGTGAAGCCTGTCTAGATGCAGACTTGACACCTCTCTTTGCAGATCCTACTTCTGAGAGGGTAAGACCCTTCTCTACCCTTAGAGTTCACTCTCCTGAGCTTCCTCCACAATCTTGGTGTGTTCATCTTATTATTTCCCAACACTCTATCACCTCGGTTCCTTCTCTGGGTTTTTCAAGTGGTTTAGGTTTCTACAAAAAAGCAAGGAATCAAAAAGTTAAAAAAAAAAAGAGCACAGTTGTTTTGCCTGTCTTACTGGCAAGTGCAGCTACCCTGTGGCTGCCACTGCTTTTGCCATCTTTCTTTTTTTATTATTTTTTTTATTTGTTTATTTTTAAGGGATTCTACAATATAATAACACAGTTGTTTTCAGATAACATTGATGTTACCCAGTTTGCCATACAATTAGGTAATTGGTGCATTTTGCAAGTATCTTTGTCCAAATTTTGAACAACCCAAGGTTCTCATAGTCCAGTTGATGATGCTTGTATGCACAGGCATGTTGATCAGTTAGGAGTCCAGTCTATATTGCGGTAGTCTCATGATTCACCCCTATCTCTCCACAGCCTTTACATTCTACCACGCTTCCTCTTCTGCAATTTGTTCCCTAGGCTTTGGGAAAGGGGCACAAGTGGGTGAGAAGAAAACAGTCTACTTTCTTTGGAGTTGTCATTTTGGATTCTAGTCTGTTCAGGTTGTTTCCCTTCATGGGTTGACAGCTTATCCAGTGATATCTTTTTAGTCATACTAACAAAGCACAAGCAATTGGATGTATAGGCATTTAAGAAGTATTAATTATTATGGCAAGCTAAGCTGTGAGCATAGACACAGATGCTTGGATGGTATGCTAATCCACGAACTGTGGTTTCTCTAAGAAGGGTGACGAGTTCTTACTGTGGCTTATAACATCTCCTAACCACTAAAGGAGATAAACTTGTGGCATCCACTGTGAGTTATTCCTCCAAGGAGAGAGCTAATAGCCAATTATATTTGGGATATATATAGACACATGGCTGCCACTGTTGCACAGTATCTCCAGGCAGTTGAGGTGTAGCTGATACTGACAGAGGAGTCTTGCTTGTCTCCAGCTCCATTTGCCATCTTTCAAAGACATGAGAAGACACAGATTTTCAACCTTCCAATATGGACTGAAGACTCATGTCTCTCCAAGAATCCTTCAAACCTTCAGTGCCAGATGGGGACTACTGAGACAGCCAACTTGTGGACTGGGCTACTATGGGGGTTTCAGCCTCCTCAGAGTATAGACTGCCATTGTTAGACTACCCAGGCTGTATCATGGAGACCAGTACGGGAAGATCAATACAGGACATGGTGCTTACTGGACCTCATTTGGTGACCATGGGAAGGGAAAACCCCAGTGTGGAGCACAAGGGCAGGACTGATGGTTCTTTAGGCTTGCCAAGGAGGAGCCTTCAAACATGACATCTTTCAGCCTAATAATAAAAAAGAAATCATAAACTGAAGATGCTAAAAGATATATGTGGCATGCATATATGCATATTTTGGAGTGATGCATATTGGAAGGAACAACAACAAAAACAATAACAACAGCAAGACTGGGTCAAGAACTGACTGAAACAGTGAACTTCTGCATTGAGAACTTTGAGACAGACTGAGATAAAAGATGAAAAACATGTTTGGCAGAATGCATGAGCTCTGGTTGGGCGGGGGGCAAGGAAGGGGGCACGGGTCTAGATTTGATTTGAAATTTTGTATGAAATTCACAAAGCTTCAATAAAAATTAGCTTTGAAAAAAAGTGAAGAACAAAATGTGTTTCTTGGGTGGTCAACACAGTATGTTTTGTTTAGATTATTATATTTGTTTCTTTCTTGAAAATCCTGGATTTGTATATCTTCAACCTCACTTCCAAGTTCTCGTACCTCTGCACTTCATTTCATTCAGTCTTTCTTTGACATTTTAATTTTATTTTCCTTTCATTTATCTGATGCCTGCCTAATTCTCTCACGCACCATTCACAATTTTATTAAGAGATTATTGCTTACCTGCAAAATAAATCTCACATCGCAGTAGCTGTCATTTCAAGTTCAGTTAATAATGTTCCCCTTTGATCATTTGCAATCATCCCCTGACTTAATTAAGAATCTTAGTAAGTTTGTAGCATCAGCCATGGGTTATTCCTCCAAGGAGGGAGCTAATAGTCAATTAGATTTGGGATATACAGGCATATGGCTGCCACTGCTGCACAGTATTTCCAGGCAGGTGAGGTGTAGCTGGTGCTGACGGAGGAGTCTTGCTTGACTCAGGGAGACCTATATTTGCTTTATTGGTTTAGTGGCCTTTGGTAACACTCTCTTGGTATTCCAGAGACCAACTGTACACTTGCAAGTGTGGTCTTGATACATCTTTCCCATGCTTACATCAGATCTTCGACAGCAGGGCCTTATCGCCTCTCTTCTTGCAGGTATCCCAGTTTACAGGCAAAAAGTCTTTACATTTCAGGGGGTTGGGGGCTTGGATCCCCTGGCCAACATCTCCTTGGTAGAATAACCCATTGTTGATATCAGAGCTCTCCTGTATTAATATATTTTGCTTAAGTGCATAGCTTAAGGAGACTTTAGTATTATATTTGGTTCTGAATAGAGAATAATCCTTTTCATAGTTCCTATGTCTATTAGTCAATTAAAGAAGGCAGTTTTACTGGTTTTATAAGAGATTACCTCTATAACAGTTGGCTCTAATTTACAGTTAGAGAACGATCTCACCATCATCATATTTCTCCTTGTTCTATGGGGGGGGGTAAGAAAGTCTCTCGTATTAAAACTTTGTGGCACCTAAAAGGTAAGTTTCATTAGGATTCATTATAAATAGTTGTTACAAGTAGGATCCACAGAGAGGTTTGATGCCTGTAGCAGTCTGAGGCTTTTCTTCCTTTCAATGTTCAGACAGGCCAACCTTTCTGCTGGCACTTCCTGGTACATCCTACACAACACAAAGCTGTATCTTTCTTTCTCAGCTGTTAAGTTGGTGACATTTTGACCTGTTGGAACATACAAATCTTTTTCCGTAGTTAGTTTTTTTTTATATATAACATTTTTTTAATTGATGCTTTGTGCATTTTTTTTACCTTCCTTAATAGATTTTATTTTTATTTAATATATTTCTCTTTTAAATATCTACGACACTTTCATGAGACTGATACATAAAACCCTATCAACTCTTATGGCAAAGAGAACTTTATTTATTTATTTTTTTTTTAATTTAATTTTTATTGATGGTTTGTGCATTTTATACATCATTTTCCAATTCAGTTCAGGCATATTTCCCTTTCCCTTCCCTCCCCACCCCCACCCCAACCGAGATCATGCATTCTGCCATAACTGTCCTGTATATTTCTCTGTTTGTTTTTTTTCATTTTTTAGCTATAAGTGATAATCCATGAGTACAAGCATCCTTCATGTAAAACCAATTTGCAGGCTGTTGTGCCCAAACCCCCACAGCCCCACCTTCTTAGTTTTAAGATTCGAGTTGCAAGGTTTTTGACAAAAAGGGTTTCATATATAGCTTACATCTACTAGTGGTTAGGAGATGATATAAGCCACAGTAAGACCCTGTCATATTTTACAGAAAAAACATAATTCATGGATTAACATACTATCCAAACATCTGTGTCTATACCAAAGTAACCTACCATAACAATTAGTACTGTTTGAATACCTATATATCTAATTGCTTGTGCTTCATTAGTAGGATTGAAAGGTTATTCCTGGACAAACTGTCAGCCCATGAAAGGAAACAGCCAGAATTGACCAGAGTCCAAATGACAGCTCCAGAGAAAGTAGACTGTTTTGCTTCTCATCCACTGTGCCCCTTTTCTAAGCCTAGGAAACAATCTGCGGAAGAGGGGGCATGGTAGAATGTAAGAGCTGTGACTGGGTTGAATGGTGAAACTACAGCAATGTAGTCTGGACACTCATTTGATCAACTTGATTGAACATACAAGCCCCCCCCAACCCCAGCTGGACGGTGGGACCTATGAGCTGTGTGGGTTTGGGCACCACTGCTTGCAAGTTGGTTTTACATGAAGGATGCTTATACTCATAAATTATTACTTATTGTTTAGAAAAGGAAAATAATAAAGAAATAATAGAAAAAAAGAATCTTAGTAAATGTTTGCAACATGGATATATGTACAAATAACCCCACACAAACATGTGGCAGGAATCCAAAATATTTATTCAAGAGACTTTCTGGTAAGTAGAAGATTGTCCTTATTGTGAAGGAATGCTTTCATAAGTACTTTGATAAATAAAAACGTAGGTCCATTTTTCTCCTTAGTCTTTTTAACCCACGACTAGGAATTAACTGTTATTAGTAATGGGGAGTCGCCAGGCTTGGCAGGTCAAGAGAGCTTCTGGGCTGGGAATACCAGTTTCCTAAGCTCCGCAAGTCTTATATTTTACATTTTGCTGTTTATCTATTGGATAATGCATCTTGTGTTTTTTTTTCCTGTATCTAGGTTTATGAAGTTAGCTCAGCAAATATGTCTATGACACTAAACAACAGAACTTCAACCCTGAGTTGGAGGTATTGAGTGGAGGGTATTTTTCATTGGGTAGGATTTATATGATCACAGATGCCAAAAATAGAAGAGAACTTAAGGATCTTATCCTCAAGTGGTGCCTGACTCTTCTTCACCTCCTCAGCACACCCATGAAGGCTACATTTGAGTAGTTAATGGGACTCCTTGCTTTGTGTGCATGCTAGTGTGTGGGTAGCTAGAGGCTGATGGCAGGGTTCTTGCTCTGTAATGTGCCAACTTATTGTCTGAGATGGAGACTCTCACTGACCCCAGACTCAGTGCTGGCTGGTTGTCTACACTAGCTGGCCAGTGAGCCCAAAGATTCAACTGCCTCCCAGCCCTGGAATTATAAGTGCAACTCGCTACGCCCAGCTTTTCACAGGTGTTGAGATCAAGACTCATGTCCTTATGCTGGTGGAGTGACTACTGACCCTTCTCCCCAGCCCAGACTCCTTTTTAAGTCATCCCAACTCATTCTTATGTAACCAACAGGCAAAATATCCTCCTTTGATGGAGACAAACTTCTTCCTTCCTTCTCCTACCTACTTACCCTAAACCTATGCCTGGGCACAGGCAGGGAAAACAAGGTGTTCTTTCCATTGCAGTCGTTAAGATTGCTGAGTGTGGTGGTGCACGCCTTTAATTGTAGCACTCGGGAGGCAGAGGCAGGTGGATCTCTGTGAGTTCAAGGCCAGCCTGGTCTACAGAGTGAGTTCCACGCCAGCTGGGACTACAGGGAAACCCTGTCTTGAAAAGACCAAAAAAAAAGAAAAAAAAAAAAAGATAGTTTAAACACTGAGACATTCCCAGATCACTTTCCTTATGCTGATTAATTCTATTTCCAGTGTCCATCCTGTGCCCTGCATCTTCCCCATCTGCTAACACCACACGATGGGCTCCTCTGTACAGCTTGGAACTGAAGGTGGTATTCTATGCATTGATTGTATAGGTCAGCACGGTGTTCCTTCTCATGCTCCTCTACCTGTTTAAAGCCCCCTTTCACTGTCTGGCCAAGGAACATGCCTAGACCTGCATGTAAATGCCTCCCCCTAGCATAAGCTTTGGCTCTGTTTTGAAATACAAAATTTGTGCCTTTGGAGGTAGTGCCCCTTGACATAATGTCTTTTGAAAAATTTGCATGTATATGTGTGTATGTGGTATGTGTGTAGGCATGAATGTTCTCATGGGTTTGACTGTGTGTGTGTGTGTGTGTGTGTGTGTGGTGTATAGGTGTGCTTATGCATGTGAGATGTGAGGTTGACATCATAAGTCTCCATCAATCACTCTTCATCTTACTCAATGAAGCAGGACACTCTGAGTTCACCAACATGGCTGGTCTAGAGACATAGCTTTCTCAAGGAATCCCATCTCTTCCTTCCCCCTTGTCCCCACCCACTGGACTAACAGGCAGGCTGCCATGCTCACCCAGAATTTATGTGACCTTTGGGATCTGAACTCCATTCTTGACATTTGCATAGTCAAGTGCTGTATCCACAAAGCCATCTTCCTAGTCTAGAATGTCTTTTCTTAGAGGACTAAATTCTATTCCCACAGGAACATGGATCTTGAAGCATGCAGCCCTAACTGTAAGATTCCCAGGAGGCCATCACAGCTTCTGTGGTAGACTGCTGCCAGAGGTCAAGTTTCTGTAATGCCTGTGCAAGCACAGTTCTCCTCTGCTGTCTCCTCTTATCACAGTGTTCAACGCTGCTGTCATCCTTTCTGCATTAATATTGACAGCTAAAAACACGTGTCTGGGGCTAGAGAGACGGCTTAATGTTTAAGAGCACTGGCTGCTCTTGAAAAGGACCTGGGTTCCATTCCCAGCACCCACATGATGGCTAATAATCACCCATAAGTCCAGATCCAGGGAATCTGATGCCATCTTCTGATTTCTGTGAGCACTGCATGACATGGGTGCATTTGCACACATACAAGCAATACACTCATATGCACAAAATAAAAGATAAAATTAAAAACACATGCATGTTTCATACATTTAAAAATTAATTTAGCGAGCCTGGCCTTTATTTATTTTTTTTAATTTTTTTAATTAATTTTTATTTATTTCTGTATGTGTATGAATATACTGCCTGCATGCAAGTTTGTGCAACCGTGTCGTGCAATGCTGCGGAGGTCAGAAGAGGGTGTCGGATTCCCCTGGAACTGGAGTTCTCCTGGAATTGGAGTTTCAGACTGTTCTCGGCCACCATGTGGGTGCTGGGGATCGAACCTGGTTCCTCTGTAAGAGTGGTCAGCGCTCTTAACCGCTAGGCCATCTCTCCAGCCCAAGCCTGGCCTTTAATCCCAGCACTTGAGAGGCAGAGGCAGGCGGATCTCTGAGTTCAAGGCCAGCCTGGTCTACATAGCAAGCTCCAGGCCATTTGGGACTAAAGGGAGACCCTGTCTCAAAAAGACCAAAAAAATTAATTTAGCACCTTCTCAAACACCTCCACTTAGCTGGCAATAGTCAGAACGAATGGGGGCAGAAGAAGATGGATGAGCAAAACGGACATAGAAAACATAATTTTATTTACTTTATTTTTTTATTTTTACTTATTTATTTATGTGTATGAATGTACTGTCTGCATGCAGGTTTGTGCACCAGTGTCGTGCAATGCCGCGGAGGTCAGAAGAAGGTGTCGGATTCCCCTAGAACTGGAGTTCTCCTGGAATTGTAGTTACAGACGGTTCTCAGTCACCATGTGGGTGCTGGGGATCGAACCCAGGTCCTCTGCAAGAAGAGTCGGTGCTCTTAACCGCTAGGCCATCTCTCCAGCCCCGAAAACATAATTTTAAACTGTACTTAATTACTTCTCAATTGCCGTGTTGGTTTTGTTTGGTTGTTTCTGGAGCTGCAACTCTTGTGAAATTATGATTGCAATGTCATATACCATTTGAGCACTCAGTGTGTGTGGTTATCATGTGAATATTTTCAAGGCAGGGGAGATGGCTCAGTGGTCAAGAGCACTCTTGCACAGGGCCTGGGTTTTGTTCCCAGCACCCACATGGTGGCTAACTGTTGGTAATTCCAATTCCAGGGGAATCTAACACCCTTTTCTGACCTCCTTGGGCATTGCACATTAAGAGTGTGCTTACACATATGCAGGCAATACACTAATACACATAAAATACAAATAATAAATAAAATATTTAAAAAGTAATGAGGATTTTCTTGTTTAACCCTCAAAGAAACCCCATCGATTGAAGGAGCAGAGGTGCAGAGCAGATCATGTCTTGAAGCATGCTGTCCTAGAGACTTGGCTGCATCTTGCCAGGTCCAAGCTGTGGGCTGCAGGTTCTTGTAACTGAATTATTTTGGTTTGTGAAACGGTGGGTTTTTTATTTTTTCTCCTTAGCACCTGTTTTTCTCCTATAACAAGTTAACTATTAACATTATTGAAGGTATTGTATGATTTGACATGGGAAATTCAGAAGTGAAAAGAAAAAAGAAAGAATGCATGCAATATAGGTTTTGGTGCATAGTATAAGCTCAATAAATATCATCCCACAGACCATAGAAGTGATTGGAATAGTCAGAGCTTCACACTCTTAATTGACATACAATAAACAGAGTGTCAAACGGAGACATTAATTCATTCCACAAATATCTGTTGCTATTCTAGGCAGAAACAAAAGAGTAGAGGGAAGGAGAGTCTCCCAATGCGCAGTTTGTGGTGTTGTCTTAGCAGAAGGAGAACGGCAATATAAAACAGGCCAGTCATTTGTGCAGAGTCAAGAACTGGCCACACACAGAGCTTGCCTTTGAACCTCTATTTGGCCACTTGGCCGACACACTTCTGCTGCCCCACGGGAATTCTCTGCAGAAGGTTTTGAATGTCTTGTCTGGAGGCTCCAAGGGGTGAGAAATGAGAGTGAGGGTAAGGAGTAAGGAACAGAGTGTCAGGTAAGGTAGGTTTCCTCTTGAACTTGTAGGTCAGTGATGCAGGCCCAGTAGGATCTTTGTCTTCTCTTAATGGGAAGCTTCTTGGGGGTCTGAGGAATAGTAGAGTATCCTGCAGGACTCAGAAGGCCCTGAAGAGCTCTTTGTTCAACACAGCCAGAAGAGACGGGAAAACCTAAGGAACAGAAGATTCAGTGGGAGAATTAAGGTAATCCTGAAGGAAGGGTTCATTCCAAGATCTGTATTTACAGAACACGAGACGTCTAAACTGCTTCTTAAAAGTCCTGATCTAGATCCAGAGGGGAGGGGAGAAAAGGGTGGTGGGCCAGGCCTAGACTGAGACGTGTTGAAGACTGATGACTACTGGTAAGGGAGAGTAGGCCTAGACTGAGTAGTGTTGAAGACTGATGACCACTGGTAAGGGAGAGCAGGTCTTACTTACGATCTCTAGACGGGCTGACTAGACTCCAGTGGATGAGTTTTCACTTAAGGACATCTGGATACAAATGCTTAACTGGATAAGTCTTATCATGTATGGTGGAAAACAGGAAGTATGGTGGGGGTTGGAGGGGCATGGGTGGGAAGATAGTTTAAACTCGATTAAGAACTATGCTCTGGCTGGGCGTGGTGGTGCATGCCTTTAATCTTAGCACTTGGGAGGCAGAGGCAGGCGGATCTTTGTGAGTTCAAGGCCAGCCTGGTCTACAGAGTGAGTTCCAGGACAGCTGGGGCTACAGGGAGACCCTGTCTCGAAAAGACCAAAAAATAAAAGATAAAATAAAATAAAATAAAATAAAATAAAATAAAAAGAACTATGCTCTGAAACTATAAAGGCTTAATATTTTTTAAAGTCCTGACCTGAAGGCACTGGTGGGCCTAGGATGTTAGCCACAACGCCCCTCGTCTCTCTGCCCTCCAGCTCTTTATTCCCCTGTCTGTTGAGAGCCAGTATATACAGAATGGTATCTAGGTCTGAGTCCTGGCTCTCTACTTGATCTTCTGTAGTACATAAAGCTGTTTGAGTCACAAGCGTTAAAACATTAGAAAACCCCCTTGACTGAGTTGAGGCAAAAAGATGAGCATGAGCCAGTCTACTGGAGAGCTAGCTTCCAGGGAAAATTAGAGACATAAATTTTATCAAGGTGTTCTCCTTTGTCTCCCCTACTCCTTGGGTCTGGCATTCAGATGGTCTTCTTCTAACTCTGATCTTTTCAAAGACTGTGGATTTTGACTCTAGGAACATATTAACCATAATGAGGGACTATGTGTTTGTGTGTGTGTGTGTATGTGTGTGTGTGTGTGTGTGTGTGTGTGTGTGTGTGTGTTGCTCTTGCCTATCAATTCAACAACCTCAGAGTAAGAGTCTGATAAGTTCCTCACAAGTCACATGTTCACCCTTGGACCTATGTCTTCTGGGAACAAATTGTGATGCTCATGGTGGAACAGAGCTGGCATGGAGGGAGGGGGGTTTCTCCCAAAATACTATGTTTCCAACAAAAGAGAGTGGGCTCAGAGAACAACTAGATGTTCAGATCACCTGAAACAGGCCTTGGGGAAGTCTACAGAGCCGCAGTTTGCCCACCAATAAAATAAAAGTTATTGTAGTTTATTCTGCAAGTTTATTTTAAGGATTAAATGCATTTGTGTGTTTTTTTTTTAATTTTTTTTATTGATTTTATTTATTTCTGTATGTGTATGAATGTACTGTCTGCATGCAGGTTTGTGCACTCGTGTCGTGCAATGCCGCGGAGGTCAGAAGCGGGTCTCGGATTCCCCTGGAACTGGAGTTCTCCTGGAATTGGAGTTTCAGACGGTTCTCAGCCGCCATGTGGGTGCTGGGGATCGAACTCGGGTCCTCTGTAAGAGCGGTCGGCGCTCTTAACCGCTAGGCCATCTCTCCAGCCCCGCATTTGTGTGTTTTATGACCACTGCATAATAAAACATTTTACTACTCATATTTTATACTTCTTTAATCTTTCACACATTTTTGTGTTTTTCCCCTATGACTAATTTATGTTCATTATTAGAAATATGAGAAATTGGGAAATGGAGTAAAACACACCATCCATATTTAATCCATTATTTCTTTTACATAATTACACAAAATATCTTACCAAGCTTTTCTTTGAGGGTAATTCACAGTATATTTTCACATGTGCCATGGAAAACTTGATCAGCAAGTCTGGCAGGGCCAGGGGTATCTACTCAGAGAAAGGCAGAAAATTTTCAGATAAGGTGTGCATTTTTTTTTTTGCTGATTAAAATGAATACAAATTGAGAGGAATAATAACAACCAAAAGGAGACTGGGTCGAAGAACTGACTGAAACAGTGAACTTCTTCCCCAAACAGTAAACTTCTGCACCCAAACTTTCAAAAAAGACAGAAAAAGATGGAAGATATGTTTGGCAGAATGCATGAGCTCTGGTGGGGTAGGGGGCAAGGAAGGGGGAAAGGGTCTAAATTTGATTAAGAAATTGTGTATGAAATGCACAAAACCCCAATAAAAAGGAAAAAAAAAAGATGAATCTGACTGAGAAGGGGGAGACTGTGGGAGAGGATGTGATAGAGCCAAAGCTCTGCTAAGATGGTGGGAGAGGAGGTGATGTAGCCAAAGCTCTGCTAAGATTGTGGGAGAGGAGGTGATGTAGCCAAAGCTCTGCTAAGATTGTGGGAGATGAGGTGATGTAGCCAAAGCTCTGCTAAGATGGTGGGAGGGGAGGTGATAGAGCCAAAGCTCTGTTAAGATGGTGGGAGGGGAGGTGATGTAGCCAAAGCTCTGCTAAGATGGTGGGAGAGGATGTGATGTAGCCAAAACTCTGCTAAGATTGTGAGAGAGGAGGTGATGTGGGAGAGGAGGTGATGTAGCCAAAGCTCTGCTAAGATTGTGGGAGAGGAGGTGATATAGCCAAAGCTCTGCTAAGATGGTGGGAGAGGAGGTGATGTGGGAGAGGAGGTGATGTAGCCAAAGCTCTGTTAAGATGGTAGGAGAGGAGGTGATGTAGCCAAAGCTCTGTTAAGATGGTGGGAGAGGAGGTGATGTAGCCAAAGCTCTGTTAAGATGGTGGGAGAGGAGGTGATGTAGCCAAAGCTCTGCTAAGATGATAGGAGAGGAGGTGATGTAGCCAAAGCTCTGTTAAGAGCCAGTTACGGAGGCTTGGACAGCAGAGAGATGAGACTTTGTTGTTAAAGCTGTAGGAAGATGATCTTTCTGCAGAAATACATGCACAGCTATATTTATTGCAGCTCTGTTCACAATAGCAAAAAGCTGGAACCAACCCAAATGCCCCTCAACTGACGAGTGGATAGAGAAAATGTGGTACATGTACACAATGGAGTTCTATGCAGCAGTAAAGAAAGACAACATCATGAACTTTGGAGGTAAATGGATGGAGCTAGAAGATATTATATTAAGTGAAGTAACACAGTCCCAGAAAAGCAAATGAATAATGGTATCCCTCATCTGTGGATGCTAGCATCAATAACCTAGTTGTAAATATTTCTTGTGGAGAGGGATGTATATTGAAAGAACAACAACAGAAAGACTGCATCAGAAAACTGACTGAAATGGTGAATCTGGATGAGTGGGAGGGTTGGGAGAAGGACATGGGTCTATATTTGGTTAATGTATATTTAATTGACGTGAGTTCAACAAGTATCCAATTTTGCTCAAACTCTATCTACAAATTACATGGTATTTTAGGACTTAGTAAAAGTAAAAATGTCATATTAAACAACGTTGGTTTAAATGTTTTTAACAAAAATGGTAATACATCTAAGTTAATTGGAAATATAAATTGTTGTTGTTCACATTTGTTTTACTTAAAATCTGTATAACTATAACTTTGGGATTGGCACATACAAATGTTTGCTATAATTTTTTTTTTGCTGTACAGTACCATCTTGTAGCATTCTCTTTTACCTGTAGGATAATTTAACTTAAGGTATTAAGTTTGCTTCCCAAATTAACAACATACAGTCAATGATAAACAGCTTGGGTAAATTTAATGAAATTTACACCTTGATTCCAGCCTATAGGTATGTAAAATACAACTGCCTTTTTGAGACTCATGGGTCAAAAAATAAAAACCTAAAATGAAAAAAGGGGGGGGGATACAGTTATATAGTAAACTTTTTCTAAAATTTTATTTATTTCTGTATGTGTATGAATGTATTGTCTGCATGCAAGTCTGTGCACCTGTGTCATGCAATGCCGCGGAGGTCAGAAGAGGGTCTCGGATTCCCCTGGAACTGGAGTTCTCCTGGAATTGAAGTTTTGGACGGTTCTCGGCCGCCATGTGGGTGCTGGGGATCGAACCCGGGTCCTCTGCAAGAGCGGTTGGCGCTCTCAACCGCTAGGCCATCTCTCCAGATCAATTTAAATCTTAAAACTAACTATTGGAAAAGATTTGTATGTTCCCACAGGTCAAAACATCACCAACTTAATGGCTGAGAAAGAAAAGACACAGCTTTGCATTGTGCAGGATGTACCAAGAAATAGCAGAGAAGTTGGCCCATCTAAGCATTAAAAGGAAGAAAAGTCTTAGACTGCTACAGGCATCAAACATTTCTGTGGATCCGATTTGTAACAACTGTTTATAATGAGTCCTAATGAACCTTACCTTCTAGGTGCTGCAAAATTTTAGTATGAGAGACTTTACCTCCTTTTCATAGAACAAAGAAATAGATGATGGTAATGAAGTCATTTTCTGACTGTAAATTAGAACCGTTATAGAGGTAATCTCTTATAAAACCAGTAAAACTGCTTTCTTTAATTGACTAATAGACATAGGAACTGTGAAAAGGATTATTCTCTATTCAGAACCAAATATAATACTAAAGTCTCTTTAAGCTGTGCATTTAAGCAATATATATTAATACAAGAGAGCTCTGATATCAGCAATGGATTATTCTGCCAAGGAGATGTTGGCCAGGGGATCCAAGCCCCCACAAAAGGTAAAGGCTTCTTGCCTGTAAACTGGGATGCCTGCAAGAAGAGAGGCAGTAAGGCCCTGCTGTTGAAGACTTGATGTAAGCATGGGAAAGATGTATTGAGACTGCACTTGCAAGTGTACAGGTGGTCTCTGGATGTTACCAAAGGCCACTAAACCAATAAAGCAAATACTGGTCTCCTTGAGTCAAGCAACACTCCTCCTTCAGCATCAGCTACACCTAACCTGCCTGGAAATACTGTGCAGCAGTGGCAGCCATATGTCTGTATATGCCAAATCTAACTGGCTATTAGCTCTGTCCTTGGAGGAATAACTCATGGCTGATGCCACAAGCTTACATCCTCTAGTGGTTAGGAGATGTTATAAGCCACAGTAAGACCCTGTTATATTTTACAGAAAAAATGTAATTCATGGATTAGCATACCATCCAAAGATCTGTCTATACTAAAGTAACCTACCATAATAATTAGTAATGTTTCAATACCTATATATCTAATTGCTTGTGCTTCATTAGTAGGATCGAAAGGTTATCCCTGGACAAACTGTCAGCCCATGAAAGGAAACAGACAGAACTGATCAGAGTCCAAAACAACATCTCCAGAGAAAGTAGACTGTTTTGCTTCTCGTCCACCTGTGCCCCTTTTCTAAGCCTAGAGAACAATCTGTGGAAGAGGGGGCGTGGTAGAATGTAAGGGCTGCAATTGGGGTGAATGGTGAAACTACAGCAATATAGACTGGACACTTATTTGATCAACTTGAATGTACATACAAGCCCCTCCAGCTGGATGTTGGGACCCTTGGACTGTGTGGGTTTGGGCACCACTGCTTGCAAATTGGTTTTACATGAAGGATGCTTGTACTCACAACTTATTACTTATTGTTAAAAAAAGAAATAAAAGAAAGTATAATTTAAAAAAAAGCTGTAGGAAAGCTTCAGCTGGAACTTGTAATGAAAGGAATTGTTCCCCCACCTGTTGAAGAAGTACAAAGGAATTTGAAGTGAGAACTCTGAGGCGTTGCTCATGTTTGATACCTGGAGAGCTGTGGGCTCTGAGACCAGAGATAACTGCCTTGTGGAGTTGGGCACGGTAACCTTCTATGGCAGAATGTTTAAAGTTAGTGGTCACCATCAAGAGACCAGTGAAGGGGAAAGCCAGCAGATAAAGAATGCCAGGATCTCCCAGTGAACATATTGAAAGTGTGTTTACTCTAGAACATTCAGAAATGTCTGCATAAGACTTATGCAGGTGGGGAAAGAAACTAAAGACTTTTGACATGCTATTACAATGTGTTCTGGTGCAGCACATCTCTGAATAAGCTTTAGTATTATGTCTTCATACTACATGATCAGAGTCATCTAATACCCTTTATTTAGTTTCCCACTTCCTACTGTCTGGATTGGGTCCTGCTGTTCATTATAAGACATTCTGCAGCAATGAACAGTGACCCATTAAGCTTTTTTGTGGTATTCATGCTACTTTTTAGCTATACTATAAAAGAGAGAAAATAGGAAAACAATATGCTAATTGAGCAGCGATTGGTCATTATGAATATTTACTGAATAAATTTATTAAATGGTACATTAATTTTTTGTTTGAGCATTTCATACATGCATGTGCTGTTTTTATCAAATCCCCATTCCTTTTCCTCTGATTCCTCCCTTATTGCCCCAACACCTTTTCTTCCTAACACCATGTGCTTTTTCTGAAATCCACCAAGTCCCTCAGTCTGCCTGTGTGTGCATAGGCCTGGGGCCATCTTATCCTCAGAGAAAACTGGCTCTCCCTCCCCAGAACCCATCAATTGCCAATATCTGCTCAGCTAGGAGTTGAAGTGCATGAGCCCCTTCAGTCCATGCTAGGATGTTAATTGGCTTAATCCCGTGCAGGTCTCATGCATATAGTCACAGCCACTGTGAATTCATATGTTCAACTGCCCTGTCATGCCTGGAAAATGCTGTTTCACTGCAGCTGTTCATGACTTGTGGCTTTTACAAGGTTTCAGCCCCCTGTTCCATGATGATCCCTGAGCCTTGGAGAAAGGGATGTGATATGGATGCCCCATTTAGAGATGAACACTCCACAGCCTCTTGTTCTCTGTGAGCTGACCAGTTGTGCATGTCTGTACTAACTGTCATCTATTGAAAAAAGAGGTTTTTCTCATAAGTGTTGAGTTGTGAAGACAAGAATTTAGGGGCAGTTCATTACTACACTCACTTAACAGCATAATAGCACTGGGCTCTCCCCTAGGGCCCGTGACCTAGCCAGCCACATATTTTTGGCCCAATTAGCGGTCCCAGCCATGACTTCCCCTTATGTAGGTTTTAAATCCAATCATAAAGTACTTGGTGACTCCTGTAAGAGTTGTGCCACTCTGATACACCACTGGGCACAGCTTGCCAGGCCAGTCATCTTGTATCCCCCAGGGTTCACAGCTGGGAAGTTTGATGATTGCCTTTCTCCTCTTGTATCAGGCATAGCACCTTCCTATGAAAGCTAGCAAGTGGGAAGTCCGATGCGGTGGTGCACACCTTTAACTGTAGTACTTGGCGGGGGGGGGGGGGGGGGGTGGAGGTGGCAGAGGCAGCAGAAGCAGGACAATCTCTGTGATATTGAGGCCAACCTGGTCTACACAGGGAGTTCTGGGCCAACGGTGGGTACAGGGTCAGTCTGTCTCAAAAAGATAAAAAGAAGATTATCAAGTCAGGATGAAGCTTCCAGGTTGGAACTAGTTTAATTTCTTCATGTTCTATGACACAGATATGTGGTATCTTCAGGAACAGGGTCATACCCTGAAGTTTGAGAGTGTGGTGACACCTCATTGAGCAGTAACTCCAAAAGAGGAAACCCATTATGGGCACTAGGATTTTTATTTGCTAGCCTGTGGTGTGTGGGGGAGGTGTTGTCCTCCCACACCCATTATAGGGTAGCTCCATTTAAACTCCTCTCATATATGAATATGTGTGTATTTGGGGAAGCTTCTGCAGTTTCCATATGACTTTTCCAAATGTCTTTAATGTTAGTTAGCCCTCCCCATACTTCCTCCTCTGCCCTCATCTCCCATCCCCCACCCTACTTACCATTTCCTGCTCCATTAACCTCTTCTCCACATTCTGCCACCAATGTTGAACTATCCCATCTCTTGAATCCCCCACCATGGCTCCTTCCTAGTCTCCTAACTTCTTTGGGCACTCTAATTTAAACACACATATCTAAATATTCAAAACTAGCATCCATGTATGAGAGAGAATGTGTGCTATTTGTCTTTCTGGGTCTGGGTTACCTGACTTAGAATGATTATTTTAAAATCTGTGTGTGTGTGTGTGTGTGTGTGTGTGTGTGTGTGTGTGTGCATGAGTGAATGAGTACAGGAGTGCATGGGGATGCCACAGCACACATGTGGAGGCAGAGGACAGCTTTCCAGAGTCAGTTTTCCTTTCTCTTATTTCTGAGGTGGTCTCTTGTTACTTGGCCCATAAGCTTCAGGTCAGTTCTGCCTCTGCCTTCCATCTTGCCTCAGGAGTGCTGAGATCACAGATGTGTATTGCTGTGTCCAGTTTTTTTCTGTGGATTTTCAAGTGCTTTTACCCACTAGATATCTCCATGACCTTTCTTTAACTTTTATTGTCCTGACTTTATAATACATACATAAATAATGGACATTGTGGTATATATATATATATTATATATATATTATATATATATATTATATATATATATAAATATATAAATATATATAAATAATGGACATTGTGGTATATATATATATATATATATATATATATATACCACATTGTCCATTATTTATGTATGTATTATAATATATATATATATATATATATATATCCACTTATAATTATATGCTCATACAAAATATGTAGACATGTACTTTGTGTCTCCCATGGAGAGTTTTTTTTTTTTTTGGTCTTTTCGAGACAGGGTCTTCCTGTAGCCCCAGCTGTCCTGGAACTCTGTAGACCAGGCTGGCCTTGAACTCACAAAGATCTGCCTGCCTCTGCCTCCCAAGTGCTAGGATTAAAGGTGTGTGCCAACACGCCTGGCAACCATGGAGAATTTTAAGTGGTAATGCTAGAACATTTCATTGGATTTGGAGGTTCTGAACCTCTTTGTATGTTACCCAATCCTCAGAAGTGCTTGTTCCTGTTGGTGTGGTGGTGTCTAATAGCCTGAGATCTCACAGAAAGATCTCCCCTCACAGACATGGATCCCTGGGCTTCTTGCCTTGGAAGTGGAGCAGCTAGCATCATGAGAAAGGGATGAGTTTCCTCAGGGAGGACCCTTCCCAGTCTGCCTTTCTGGGCTACCAAACTGGCATGACTCATGCCGAAGTTGGCAGGCCAGAATCCAAGGTGGACAAGAAGGAAGCTGTAGAGGCTGTCACAACTGTAGAGACTCCACCCATGGTGGCTGTGGGCCTTGTGAGCTATGGAGAAACCCCACAAGGCCTTCATGCCTTTCAGCCACAGCAGTGATGAATGCAAAAGATGCTTCTACAAGAACAGACACAAATGTAAGAAGACCTTCACTGAATACTGCAAGAAATGGCAGGGTGACATGAGCAAAAAGCACCTGGAGAAGGCCTTCAACAGCGTGAACAATTACCGCCAGGTCATCCACATTATCGCCCATACCCAGATGTGCCTGCTTCCTCTCCATCAGAAGAAGGCCCACTTGATGGAGATCAGGTAAACAGGCCATTGTAGCTGAGAAAACAGACTGGGCTCAGCAGAGGCTGCAGCAGCAGGTTCCCATGAGCGAGGTGTTTGTGTAGGATGAAGTGACCGATCTTGTCAGGGTGACCAAAGGTAAAGGCTACAAGGCAGGTGCTAGTCGCAGTCACATCAAGAAGCTGCCCTGTAAAACCCACTGAACACTGCTCAAGGTTGCTCATATTGGAGCCTGGCAGCCTGCCCATGTGGCCTTCTCTGTGGCTCAAGCTGGGCAGAAAGTTCACTATCACTGCATGGAGATCAACAAGATTTACAAGCTTGGAAACTAGAGAGATGGCACAGGGGTTAAGAGCATTGGCAGCTCCTGCAGAGGACCCAGGTTCGAATACCAGCACCCACATGGTGACTAACAACCATCTATAACTCCAGTTCCAGGGGTCCAACTTCCTCTTCTGTCCTTTGCAGGTACTGCATGACAGGAATGCACTTACACACATGCAGGAGTAACCTCATGCATATTAAAATATAATTTAAAAGCTTTCCCAGATTGGTCAGGGCTTACTTATTAAGGATGGCAAGCTGATCAAGAATAATTTCTCCATGGGACTGGAGAGATAGCCTAGCGGTTAAGAGCACTGACTGCTCTTGCAGAGGACCTGCGTTCGATCCCCAGCACCCACATGGCGGCTGAGAACCGTCTGTAACTCCAATTTCAGGAGAAATCCAGTTCCAGGGGAATCCGACGTCCTCTTCTGACCTCTACAGCATGGCACGACACGGGTGCACAAGCCTACATGCAGACAGTACATTCATACACATAAAAAATAAATAAATAGGGCTGGAGAGATGGCCTAGCGGGTAAGAGCACCGACGCTCTTGCAGAGGACCCGGGTTCGATCCCCAGCACCCACATGGCGGCTGAGAACCGTCTGTAACTCCAATTCCAGGAGAACTCCAGCTCCAGGGGAATCCGAGACCCTCTTCTGACCTCCGCGGCATTGCACGACACGGGTGCACAGACCTGCATGCAGACAGTACATTCATACACATACGAAGAAAAATAATAATAATAATAAAAAAATTTAAAAAAATAAATAAATAAAATAAAAAAAGAATAATTTCTCCATGAATTATTGCCTGTGACAAGAGCATGCACACTGTGAATGGCTTTGTCTATTACAGTGAGGTGACTAATAGCTTCATCATGCTGAAAGGCTGTGTGGTGGGAACCAAGAAATGGGTGCTCATCTTCCACAAGTCCTCTCTAGTGCAGAATAAATGCCAGAAGTTCATTGGCAGCACCTCCAAGTTTGATCATGGCTGTTTTCAGACCATGGAGGAGAAGAAAGCATTCATGGACCACTCAAGAAAGATGAGATTGTCAGGGAGGAAGGTGCTTAGTGTTAGAAGCACATTGCACAGTTGATCAGGTCTCAATAGAAACTTTTTCAATGACAAAACAAGTGTGGTTCTTTAAATCAAACTGAGGCATGAGTGGGTGAAGAGCCCTGCGGCCTCCAATATGGACCTGTGACCCCCAAGGCAGCCTTGCTCTGACATTAATAGTCTCAGAAGGGTGTTTTCTGGGAAGCTACGCTGTTTTCAGGGTCCTGTAGAATTTGCTTTGGGATTAGGCTGGATTGCACAATGTCTTGCACAATTACTTGCACAAGACCCTTCAGTCCCACCGCCACCAGAAATAAAGGGTTTTCATTATTTTTATTGTTTTTCTACTTCATAAAAGATTTCATTGGGACCTAAGACACCATTAATAAGCTTCATGAATTACAGTCCATAAAACATCTTACACTAAACATAAACTGCCCATGATCTCAGCCACCATCACTATGTTTCATAATGATTAAGAGCTTTGTTCTCTTCCTTCTCACCATTTACCATCTCTCCTTCTCCTCCCCACTTCTTCCCTTCTTTCCCCTCCAATATATATCATGGATAGATATAGATAACACATTACTATTTTAATCTTAGACAACACGGAGACTATATGTAACCATGTGCATACATGCATTTATAAACACATACCATGTATATACACATAATCATTAAATGTAATGACCAAGTTGTCCATGAATCAATTACATGGGGACACTACATTCACTATATTAAGGAGCTGCACAAACACACCTCCATGCAATGGACTGGATGTGACAGCAGCTAGCTATCCCCCCCACCCCTTTTTTTGGGTCTTTCCTAGACAGGGTCTCCCTGTAGCTCCAGCTGTCCTGGAACTCTTTCTGTAAACCAGGCTGGCCTTGAAATTGCAGAGATTCGCCTGCCTCTGCCTCCCGAGTGTTGTGATTAAAGGCATGTACCACCATGCCTGGCAGTTATCCCCTCTTGATGAACAAATAATACCTTTGTTCACTTTGCAAGTCAAAAAGTAACTGGCGTACTTATTTATTCAGAATAGAGGTCCAGAAATGTGATTAGGAGAAAAGATTTTTTTTACAAGGTAAAGAAAGTTACAATTTTGGTGTTCGGAAAGATACAACATTGATTATTTCCAGCAGTGGTGTGTTACTTTAGCTTTATATCTCCATGTCAACAGAAGGTGTAATTACTTGTTATGGTCTTTGTCAGTTACAGATGTGAAGTATTATATTGTGAGCAGTTTAATTTGCATTCTTCTTATGAGCACATGGGTTCAGAAAATTTTTAATAACTGTATTAGTTGCAGTTGCTGGTTTGTTTGTTTTTTTTCCCCTTGAGATCTGGGTCTCACTGTAACCCAGGTAATACTTGACTCAGGATCTCCTGCTCTGGCCACTCATGCAGGGATTTCAAAAGATTACCACCACTCTCAGCTCCTGACATGCCATTATGAACCGCTGACTCATATCAAGTGCCCATTTTTTGTATATATCTTTTAATTATATATTTTGTATAATATCTTTTAATTATATATTGAAGATTCTTTCAATATAATAAATGTTATTTATTATTTAAATACTTTATTTCATGTAATAATTTAATGATAGGGCCCACCCAGCCAGCCAGGTCAAGATGGCGCTGAGGGGAAGTAGAGGAAGAGGGACCCGGGTTGTTTGCCGAAACCTTTGGTTGGGGAAAGATAAGGATAAGCGGCATAAGTTACAATTGTCAGCCATGTACCCCAATCCACCTGAGAGGGCTAGAGGGGCTGCAGTAACATTGTTCATTTGCTTTCGCGCCTAAATGCCTTTTGTGGCTGTTTTGTATATAAATCACTGCCTTGCTTACAATAAAGTGAGGTCCTGCTTAACTAGACTCCCCACGTGTCTGAGTGTCTCCGGGAACTGAGGAGGCTGGGGAATGGGCGAGCGGGGCACTTACCTTTCCTCAGCCCAGTCAGTTCCAGGATAGGACCCGACTAAGACCCGACACCTGGTGCCCTGCATGGGGCTCAAAGAGGGGGACCCTGAGGTATCCTGTACCTGCCGGCTGAGGCCAAGCGGTCTTCCAGGGTAAGTGAAACCCTAAGTATGGGTGACACAATTTCAACTAAGAAGGATCCTGCCTTGAGAGCTTTATGCTCATGTTACAGTCTAGAGGACTTGAGTTAACTGGGACCAATACCCTGAGCACTTGGGAGACTATCGTCTCCCTCGCTCCTTGGATTACAGGGGCCAACCTCTTCTCCTGGCAGACTTGGGCAAGGGTGGAGAAACTGGCAAGGGAAAGGGAGAGGCATTTTGGTATTGACCGGCCCCTCGGCTTTTACCCTATCACTATGGCCCTAAAGACCTCTTTCCACCTGAATGCACTCCCTCCCCCAGCCTCCGGAGGGGGGGGGTTTGGGAGGGATAGAAAAGGACACTGAAGAGAAATGGGTGGCCTTTACAAAAGAGCTCGCTGAGGGGATGAAGGCATGGGGGGGGTGGCGGAGGCACAGGAGGAGGCAGCTGAGACCGCATCTCCGCCACCACCGCCACAGCAGCAGTCACCCGCTGCTGCCGCCACAGCTACCTGGCTCCTGGGTTGCTACCCCCATCTTTGTTATACCGTTAAGGACTGATTTTTCTCCATTTCCCTGCACTCAGAGGATTGTAGTAAGTTTGCTTTCTCAGTGCCTTTACTCCAACAAATCCCCCCTTTTATGGTACTGGGAACCCATCTTTCCCTTACAAGGGTCAGTCCTGTGAAGCCTGATATAAGAATGCCAGAGTGTCTTACTCTGACACAGCACCAGAGCCTGCTCGGAGAGATTAACTGTCTTAAGACTTGGGTAGCTATCCCTACAGAGAAACTAACACCGCTGTTTGATTTGCTGAGAGATAAGAGTCCCCAAGAGGAGATCCCTATGACACAGAGGACACTCGGGTCTCCTTGGCTTCTTATCTATGGGAAACGCCCTAGCAAACCAGCTGGCCTCAGGGCCTAACATCTTAACAGCTCAGGAAGCTGTAAACTTTCCCAGGTAAATTGGAGAGGGCTACACCAAAGGTTCCCCCAGGTGCCTGTAAAAAAATTGAAAAAAAATTGTCCAAATATGTAAATCTTGCCAACCCTTTCTCAGAGTACCCCCACTTCAACCCCAAGGAGTTAATCCTCGGGGCCTAAGACCTAACACCCTCTGACAAACAGATGTCACCCACTTTGCTGCCTTTGGCAAACTTAAATATGTATTTGTGTCCATCAATACTTACTCCAGAGCCTGCTGGGCCACAGCCCATTCTGGAGAAAGGGCCAAACATGCCCAATCCCACTTTCTCCAATGTTTTGCAACATTAGGACTGCCCCACCAAATCAAAATGGACAATGGACCTTGTTTTGCCTCTAAGGCCCTTGCAGGCTTCTTCGAGAGATGGGGTATTAAACATACTACAGGAATCCCCTACAACCTCCACAGACAAGCCATTGTTGAAAGAAATCACCAATACCTTAAGGAACAATTACAAAAACAAAAAGGGGGAGTAAGCCCCCACCTGCAATTGGCAGAAGCTCTGTTTACTATAAATATTTTAAATTTTTCTAAAGATATGATGGAATCCAGGTTCCAAAAACACTGGGGACACACAAGCCTCAACCCCCAGGTGAAGGTTAAACAGAAAGATCCTTTAACACACCAATGGAAAGGCCCAGACCCACTAATTACGCTGGGAAGGGGCTTTGGGTGTGTGTATCCTATAGGGGAGGAGGTGCCTATCTGGGGCCAGCAAGGAATCTAAAGTTTTTGCCCATTCCCTCAGAACAGGAAAATGACCAAAAACAAACTAATCAACAAAGAAAGAAAGAGGATATGGTGGTTTCAGCTCACCTTCAAAACAAGAGAAAACACAAAGTGATAAAAAGGACTAACCAGGCCCAAGGGCAACAGACCCCTGAGAAGCTCTTATGTGCTTTAACGCTTACAGATGGTGTGGTTCCTGAGTCTGCTGGTGGCTGCATGGGTAACGGCAGGAATGACAGGTGTGCTGCACCGAAACCCCCAACAACCATAGAGAGTGACATGGCTGGTGACCAATCCCGTCATGGAGGAATCCTCAACAGCACCACGAATGATACCCTCCCCCTTGCATGGTGACCACCGCTCTTCTTTGATCTCTGTGATCTGGCCCAAGGAAGCTGGGATGTGGCTGATTGAACCCCGGCTCACCTGGGGAGGCTAGAATGTAATGGACAAAAGGGATGCACCCTGCCAGGGGTGGGGGACCCTAGATCCCTGGCATGTTCCCACATCCTCAAACAAGCAGTGCTCAGGGACACTGACATTTACGTATGCCCCCGGAGTAACTGGACTGCAGAAAAGATATCCGGCTGTGGTGAGCCGGGAGACTTCTACTGTAAGACATGGGGGTGTGAGACTACAGGATCAGGCTATTGAATAGGGCACAAGGGAGCTATTCAGGTCATTAGGGTAAAGACACAAAGAAAGGCCAGCAACCCCCTCTATGAGGCATGCACCAATTACCACTGCAACCCCATTCAGGTAACATTCACTGAAGAGGGCAGGAAGGGAATTGAGGACAGGCAGAGAGAGTATGGGTCCACCTGGTACCAACAATGGTTCGATTGGTCCCCTTGGCTGACCACTCTCATTTCCATGCTGATGGGCCCCCTCCTTATAATTTCATTCCTGTGCATATTTGGGCCCAACCTCTTTAACAGGCCAACCAGGCTGATCAGAGAAAAGGCCCAGGAGGTACAACTCATGGCCCTTAGGTTGCTCTATGACCAGCTGCACAAGGATATAAGGTGAACCTTACATAAGGTGCCTCAATGGTGGACCTCCGAGGAGGTGCCACACCCGTACCTCGGAAAGAGGTGGGTTATAAAAGAAAAAAGGGGGAGTCTGATGGGGCCCACCTGGCCAGCCAGGTCAAGATGGCGCTGAGGGGAGGTAGAGGAGGAGGGACCCGGTTTGTTTGCCGAAACCTCTGGTTGGGGAAAGATAAGGACAAGCGGCATAAGTTACAATTGTCAGCCGTGTACGCCAATCTACCTGAGAGGGCCAGAGGGGCTGCAGGAACATTGGTCATTTTCTTTCGCGCCTAAATGCCTTTTGTGGCTGTTTTGTATATAAATCATTGCCCTGCTTGCAATAAAGTGAGATCCTGCTTGACTGGACTCCCAGCTGCATCTGAGTGTCTCTGGGAGCTGAGGAGGCTGGGGAATGGGTGAGCGGCACACTTACCTCTCCTCAGCCCAGTCGGTTCCAGGACAGGACCCGACTAAGACCCGGCAATTTAAAATGTGTGTGTTGGGCTGGAGGGATGGCCTAGCGGTTAAGAGCGCCGACCTCTCTTGCAGATGACCCGGGTTCGATCCCCAGCACCCACATGGCGGCTGAGAACCGTCTGTAACTCCAATTCCAGGAGAACTCCAGTTCCAGGGGAATCCGAGACCCTCTTCTGACCTCCGAGGCTTTGCACGACACGGGTGCACAGACCTACATGCAGACAGTACACTCATACACATAAAAAATAAATAAATTAAAAAAATAAAAAAATAAAATGTGTGTGTTAATCTTATTCTTAGGGTCTCCATTTTAATTTAGGATTTATTTATTTTATCGCATTTGAGCTTTCCCTTCTATTTTGTTACAAATTTTCTATTCAATTAATGTTTATAATAGAATTTCTTAAGAATTCTGTTCCTCAATTTTTGTAGTTAAAAATTTAGCTGCTGTTACTTTTGTCTATCATTGGAAGAAGAGCTGTGATTCTATTTTTTTTTTTCATGGATACCCAGTTTATCAGACTCTTTTATTAAATAAACTTACTTCCTCCATTCATTCCTATAGTAAAAAAAATCCCCTTTATGATCTGCACAACCTCATCTTAATGGGATCTCCTCCTGGGATCCTCCTTGCCTTATGCACTTATTCATTCCCATTGAAATCTCAAGCTTATTACAATTGAATTGGCTTTATTGTGTTTTTCTGTGTCTATGAATCAAGTCTTCCTTATCCTATGTTCTTTTAATCACATTTCTATCTGTTCCAGGTGGGATTGTTCAACATGACCATTGAGATTATTTTGTATAATTCTAAACATATTTTCAAACCAACACATACATAAATGCATATATAGACATATTCATGGTTTTTAGATATACATGAAAATGTATATGCCTTAAATTATAATCAATATCCCCAACTAGGAACACAGTTCCTGTTATCCTTAATTTGAAACCAATTCGATGGCCTCTCTAAGTTTCTATTACTTCTTAATACACGTTTTAGGTAATTATTCCTAAAGGCTTTTACAACACTGGTCATGAATAATTTCCATTTATAATCCATTATATTTTTGTAAATTTTTATTGAATTTTTGTGTATTCCATTCAGAACATCTCAATCAGTCTTCACCGTCATCACACCCCACTCCCCACTGGGACCCTTCTATAGCACTCCCACCTGGAATTCATACATTCTGTCATTGTGTTAAGGTGTGTTATGTCAAGTTACTGTCCCCAGACATTCCTCAGTGCAAGTTCATCTACTGGGGTCAAGTCAGCCTATCTAGAGTGCTTCACTTTAAGATCAGCTCTTCTTCACTCAGCAGTAATCAATGGCCAATAATTCTTTGACTGACATGGAGGCTTGTCGCTCATTTCCACAGTTCTGTACTGGAGTTTTGTCTGCCTGATTTCCTTGGGTCTTATGCATACTGATACCATTGCTGTAAGTTCATGTGAGCAAGGATCTTGGAACTTGTAGGATTCTACTTTCACATGCTCATCTATTTCTCATGCTCCTCCTCCATGGCTCCTACAATCCTTCTCCTCCCTCTTCTTCAACAGTCCCTGAGCTCTGGTTGGGTGAAGTTTAACATAGGAGTGCTGTCCAAAGACCCACACTCTGCAGACTCTTACTTTCTATTCTTTGGCCATTTGTGACCTTTTCTGTTCTTGTCCCTCTGTTGTATGAGGGAGCTTCATTACTGATAATTGAAACCTTCATTAGTATCCTCTTTATCTGTTGTTCTTTGTTCTATGCATCTTACATGCAGAGGTTGCCTTGTAGATGTGCCACTGTGGCTTAGACAATTCATAGACAATGTCTGCGTGTGACCAGTTGTGGTACTCTGTAATAGTCTCTATCTGGCACAGAAGTTTCTTTGATGAGTGATGATTAGGATATTCGACTGTTAATATAAGGCTATGTATTTTGCACTTAGTAAGAAATTACATTAGTCTAGGGATGTGACAGCCTTAGGATTTTTCCCAAGATCTATGGCCTCTCCAACCATGAGTATTTGGCTATGTTTACAGTGGCAGACATGAGTGTTCTCCCATTGAATGGACTTTAAGTCCAGCTAGGTAGCTGTTGATTACCCCCAAGATAAAAGTGTCACGACTGTATTTTGCTGTGACAGTCATTGGTGTGGTTCTATGGCCTGGAACCTGACCACTAATTGACATTCTACCCTCAGCAGCTTGCACAGTGCTCTCCAAAGCTATGAGAGCCAGCCTTCAGGGAAAGTGGCTTCCAGGTCAGTTCCAACTCCACTGCTCCAAATGCTTTGTCTGAACCATGTCCTGTGTTCAGCAACAGAGTCTCACTTTCAGGTTCTGAGAGGCGATCAAGGGTTGTGGTGATAGCCTGTGTAATTTTGGGAGGCTCTTGGCCAACAACCCAAAGGAAGGTTTCTCCAGTCTGGCACTGTTTATTGTTATGTAGCCTTCAGCTATACACATGGATTCATGTAGAGATACTATATGTGTGATTTGCCAGCAGGTTGTGGGACTAATATGATTCTGTCTGATTTTTTTACACTACCCAGGCATTACTTATCTCTCCTTTTTCTCTGCCCATCCCACCCATTCCTCTCCCTCTATCTCTTCCTTCATGCTTATCCCCATTTAAATTATCCCCACTTAAATTATCCCCATTTCTTTCTTGATATTACCACTCTCTCATGGTCCCAATTCTCTTAAGTTCCTTCTTCCCCTTTATCCCCAAAGTTCCCTTTATAGCCCTCTGTTTCTCTCTCCCATTTAAATACCCCATTTTATCCATTTCACCCTTCATAACACCTGTCTCCTGTTCCCTCTCAGGCTCCTTCTTTCCCTTTATCTCCCTAGTTCCTTTCTGTTTTCTTGGTTCCTGCAGTTCCTGCAGTTACGTAAGGATACATACTCACATATAAGGATTTGGTAGTAGGATCCATCCACATGCAAGGGAGAACATACATCATTTGTTTTTCTGAGTCTGTGTTACTTTACTTAGCAGTTTCTAATTTGATCAATTTCCCTGCAAATTTCATAATTTCATCTTTATTTACCACTGAGTAGAACTCCATTATGTAAATATAACACATTTTCATTATCCATTTGTTAGTTGAGGGACACTTAGGTTGCTTCCATCTCTTAGCTATTGTGAAAAAAGCAGCAAGAAACATGAATGTACAAGCATCTCTGCAACAGGATGAGTCCTTCGGGTGTACACCAAGGAGTGGTATAACCAGGTCAATTGGTTGGTTCATTTTTAGTTTTTCTAAGAGTTTTCCACACTGCTTTCCATAGGGGTTGCATGAGTTTGCAATCCCACCAGCAGTGAATGAGTATCCCCTTTCCTCACATCCTCGCCAGCATTAAGTATCATTTGTTCTCTTGATCTGAGCCAACCTAACTAGGTTGAAATGAAAGCTAAAAGTGGTTTTAATTTGTACTTTCCTAATTGCTAATGATATTGAACACTTTTATAAGGTGTTTCTTAGCCATCTTAATTTCTTCTTTTGAGAACTCTGTTCATATCCTTAGCCCATCTTTTAACTGGGTCACTTACTTTTTTGATTCTTTGTTCTTTGAGTTCTTTATATATTCTGGAGGTTAAACCTGTGTCAGGTGCTTGGCTGGTGAAGATTTTCTCTCAGTCTGTGGGTTTTCTCTGTACTTCCTTGGTTGTTTCTTTTGCTGTAGGGAAGCTTTTTAGTTTAATGAATCCCACTTGTTGATTGTTGACCTTAATTTCTATAATCTGTTATATTTTATTTTATTTAAGTTTTAAAAATTTTTTATTTATTTTTGTATGTGTATGAGTGTACTGTCTGCATGTAGGTTTGTGCACCTGTGTCGTGCAATGCTGCAGAGGTCAGAGGAAGAGGGCATCAGATTCCCCTGGAACTGGAGTTAAAGATGGTTCTCAGCTGCCATGTGGGTGCTGGGGACCAAACCCAGGTCCTCTGCAAGAGCAGTCAGTGCTCTTAACCACTAGAGCATCTCTCCAGCCCCATAATCTGTTATATTTTAACTGAAAGAAAATTACTGAGGTTTTAGTCAGACAACTCATCAACCTAAAACTTAATTCTTAGTCTCCTGAGCTTTGAAGGTTTGTAACAAAACAGTTTTGTCTCCTTCAGGAATTCATTCATCTCTGACTGATTGAGTTCAAGCCACCAGCCCAGCTTCCCTTAGGTTCTGAGTGGGTGAACAGATCAAAGCAGCAGCTTTTCTGGATCTCATGTCCTGGCAGGGTTAACTACTACTGGAAAGTGACAAATATTGCAACAGAGGGATTGGGGAGATGACTTAGTGCTTAAGAGCACTGGCTGTTCTTGAAGAGGACCTGAGCTCAGTGTCTAACAACTGTCCATAACTCCAGTTCTAGGGGATCCAACACCCTCTTCTGACCTCTGCAGGCACTACACATGGGTGAACTTATATACATGCAGGAAATATGCTCATGTGCCTAAAATAAAAATATGTTTTAATAATTAAAATTTACAGAGAAGACAAAGAGCTAGCAATAGCAAGGGGGCCAGAGTGGCCTGGCGGAGGGTGGGTGAATAGAAGAGGTAAGAGACAGAGGAGGGGAAGCACTGTGGTGAACCTAAGAGTCCTTTGTAAGGATTTTCTAGGGGATGGGGAAGAGAAAGGGAGCCAGGGAGAGAGGTTGAGAACGAGAGACAGACACAGAAAGATTTTGCAGAGATTTTAGTGAGCATGATTTTTTTCTGTGCAAATTAAAAAAATGAATTAATATGTGACCATTGATCTTGATCGTCAACATGCACAAGATTGGCCTGTAAGCATGTCTGGTGGTATTCTTTTGATTGACAATTGGCATCAGAGGGCCCAAGGTACTGGATAGCCTTAGCTGTCATCTTGACACAGCTAGGAAGAGAGAACCTCAATTGGGGAACTGCTTCCATTGGATTGGTCTCTGGCCATGTCTCTGGGTATATTTTCTTGATTGTTGAGTGAAGTGGGAGGGCCCAGTCCATTGTGGGAAGTGCCACCCCCAGGCAGGTGGTCCTGTATTGTATAGGAATGCAGACTGAGCATGGGCCAGAAGAGCAAGCTAGCAAGCAGCACCCTCTATGGTCTGTGTTCCAGGTTCCTGCCCTGAGTTCCTGCCTTGGCTTCCCTTGATGATGTTTGTGCTGTAAGGCAAATAAACCCTTTCCTCTCCAAGTTGGTTTTGGTCAGTGTTTTTTTTTTTTTTATCACAGCAACAGAAAGCAAACTAGGACATCAAGCTGGACTCTGGCTGTTCAGAGGTGCCCCGAGTTGAGTCAAATATCCAAGACTTCATAACATCCCACATAACATCATAACATGGTCACTCAATGACCATGGGCTGCCTCTAGAAAGGAGACATTACCTTGGATGAGATTTCTTGAGAAATTTTTGGTGAGGGGCTCAAATGTGAATTGTGAATAGTCAACACTCCAGGCGTCCACAGGGATGGGTCTTGTGTCTTAGGAAAAAGAACTGCCTGATAGCCACAACACCCACAGGTGGTAATGACACAGAGAGGATTCACCAGCATGGAGGGTCTCTATGATGCTCATACAAACACTTCAGAACTTGTCGGGGGGACAAGTGTAAGCCTACAGTGGGGCTAGGGTAAATGAATAGGAAGATCAAGGAGAAAGCCAGTCTGTAACTAGACAGAGAGTGCTGCAATGTTTTGTTTTGCTGTATAGCCCCAGGCTAGCCTCAGACCCATTACCCCCCTGGCTCCATTGCCTAGTGCTGGGACTAGAGTTCTGTGCTACCACCCAGGTTCAATGTGTTTTGCTACAAAAAGAGCAAAGATATGCTATGGTAGTTAGAGTGGGAAGTGAGATCAGGCAATGATAGCCAAATCCCAGTGGTATGAAGTTAGAGGAAGCAGGAAAAGTAGTCAGGTCCCAGTGAGCTTTGAGCTACTGCAGCAGTGTCTCAGGATTCCTTACAGTGTTTTAAATTACCATGTCACTTTATGTCACATTGCATTTGTGAGAATCCAAAATGATGAATATTGATGGGATTAATGGGCCTCCCCTCTTTGCAGGGTTTTCAGAGCTGTGACTTCAGAGTTTCATCATGCTGGGCATCATCTGAAACAGAAGGGTGCTGCAGAATGGATTGCCATAACAAATTACTACTGCTATTCAGCCTACATCTTTCTTAAAGTCATAGTAGCTACTGGAATGGGTCAACTTCTTTCAAGCATCTTTTTGGGGTGGATTTTTTTTTTTTTTGGTCTTTTCAAGACAGGGTCTCCCTGTAGCCTGAACTGACCTGGAACTCACTCTGTAGACCAGGCTGGCCTTGAACTCACAAAGATCCACCTGCCTCTGCCTCCCAAGTGCTAGGACTAAAGGCGTGCACCACCACGCCCGGGGGGGGGGGTATTTTTGAGACAGGGTCTCTCTTTAGTCCCAGCTGGCCTGGAGCTTACTATGTAAACCAGGCTGGCCTTGAACTCACAGAAATCCACCTGCCTCTGCCTCCTGAGTGCTGGGATTAAAGATGTGCACCGTTTTAGTAGCTTGCATTTTGGTTGGGAGACATCCATTTTTTAAGATTTGTTTATATATTAATTTATTTATTTGCTGTACATTTACATATAGTATTCATTTGTAATTCTATGTGGTTAAGCCACTCATATTCTTTGGAATGAAGTATTTCTTCCTCTTTTTTTCCCTAATCTGGGTGCCTAGAGTTCCTTACCCAAGTCCCAGGGTATTTACATATTTCAGTGATATATCAAGAAAACCACAAATTTAATATGTTTACTTGAACACATGCATATTTCATTAAGTTCAGTTTTTTTGCTTGGAAGATTCTCTCTTTATACCAACTACATGGTTTGTCCCTGCTTCCTGATTGTTGACAAGAGGCCTTCTTTCCTTTGTATTTTTCTCAGCCTTCTCACAAAACAATACTACTATAGAGTCTAAGTCTCTCCATTTTTTGCTTGTTTGTTTGCTGTGTTTTGTTGTTTTGAGACATTGTGTCAATCTGAAGCTCAGGTTGGCCTGAAACACAGTATGTAGCACAGAGTAACCTACACTGTGGTAGTCCTTAAGGTTCAGGATCTTACCTGTAGCTATGACAGGCATAAGCCTCTATACCCAGCTGGCCCATGAATTATATTGCAGAGATTTTTCCCCTTTCATCACTTTTTAAAGGTTTTCTGTAGCTCCATTTGCACCAGCCATTCATACTTTTTAAATTCAAGTAGTAATTTGGGGGTGTTCTTTATTATAATTATTTATAATCATGTTTTTTTTTTCTTTTTTTTAAATTTTTTTATTAATTTTTATTTATTTCTGTATGTGTATGAATATACTGTCTACATGCAAGTCTGTGCACCCATGTCATGCAATGCCGTGGAGGTCAGAGGAGGGTGTCAGATTTCCCTGGAACTGGAGTTCTCCTGGAATTGGAGTTCCAGACGGCTCTCGGCCGCCATGTGGGTGCTGGGGATTGAACCCGGGTCCTCTGCAAGAGCGGTCGGCGCTCCCAACTGCTAGGCCATCTCTCCAGCCCTATAATCATGTTTTATCATAGTATATAACCTGTTAGATTTATATTTTGAATTTTTATAGTTTTTGTAATTATCTATTTGATCACTTTTGTACATGTTGTTAAGCATATATAAAATATATAATATCTACAGAAGGAACACAGAATAATGCACATGTGTTATTTATAAATCTGAATACATTGTACAAATCATATAACTTTAGTTATTGAATGTTAACAATGCATAGATAGTATTTTTATTGTATGTCTTGTATTCCTTTATTCATTTTCAGCTTATTTTATCTTAAATTCATTGCTGCTCTTTTAGAGGACCCAGGTTGAGTTCCCAGCACCCATATGGTGGCTAACAACTGATCTTAACTCCAGTCCCAGAACCCTCTTCTGATCTCTGCAGGCACAACAGGGGTACACTTACACACTTACAGACACTACACTCATACACATAAAATTAAAACAATAAGTAAAATATTTAAGAAAAATTTATTTTCTGTTATCAATATGGAGACATGTTTAAACGAAGGTTGGAAAATTAAAACCACTTTAAGATATCATCTTACTCCAATAAGACTGGTTAGGATCAAGGAAACAAATGATACCAAGTGCTGGAGAGGCTGTGGGGAAAGGGGAACACTTATCCATTGCTGGTGGGAATGTAAACTTGCACAGCCACTATGGAAAGCAGTGTGGAGAACCCTTGGAAGACTCAAAATGAGCTTGCCATCTGACCCAGTTATACCACTCCTGGGTATATACCCACAAGACTCATCTTACCACAGAGACACATGCACAGCTATATTCACTGCAGCTCTGTTCATAATAGCAAAAAGCTGGAACCAACCCAAGCACCCCTCAACTGACAAGTGGATAGAGAAAATGCGAAACATCTACATAATGGAGTTCTATGCAGCAGTAAAAAAAAGACAACATCATGAACTTTGCAGGTTAATGGATGGAACTAGAAGATATTATGTTAAGTGAAGTAACACAGTTCCAGAAAAACAAATGATAAATGCTATCCCTTATATATAATAACCTAGTTGTAAATATTTCTTGTGGGGAGTGATGCATATTGGAAAGAACAACACCAACACCAGCAACAGAAAAGACTGCATCAAAGAGCTGACTGAAATGGTGAATCTGGTGGGGTGGAAGGGTTGGGAGGGGGCACGGGTCTATATTCCATTAATGTATATTTAATTGATGTGAGTTTAACAGGTATCCAAATTTGCCAAAACTTTGTTTACATATTATATGGTATTTTAGGACTTAGGAAAAGTAAAAATGTCTATATTAAACAACATTGGTTAAAAGGTTTTAGTTAAAGCGGTAATACATTTAAGCTAATTGGAAATATAAATTGTCCACATTTGTTTTGCTTAAAATTTGTATAATAACAACTTTGGGGCTAATATATACAAATGTTCTTTATAATTTTTGTGTTGAACAGTATCATCTTGTAACATTTTCTTTTACCTGTAGGATATTTTAACTTAAGGAATTAAGTTTGCTTCCCAAATTAACAACATACAATCAATGATAAACAGCTTGGGTAAATTTAATGAAAATTTACACCTTGATTCCTGCCTATAGGTATGCATACTACAACTGCCTTTTTGAGATTCATGGGTCAAAAAATAAAAACCTAAAATAAAAAGGGGGGGATACAGTTATATAGTAAACCTTTTGTCAAATTTTTCAATTTAAATCTTAAAAACTAACTATGGGAAAAGATTTGCAAGTTCCCACAGGTCAAAACATCACCAACTTAATGGCTGAGAAAGAAAACATACAGCTTTGCATTGTGCAGGATGTACCAAGAAATACCAGCAGAGAAGTTGGCCCATCTAAACATTAAAAGGAAGAAAAGCCTCAGACTGCTAGAGGCATCAACCATCTCTGTGGATCCTATTTGTAACAACTGTTTATAATGAGTCCTAATGAACTTTACCTTCCAGGTGCCACAAAATTTTAATATGAGAGATTTTCTTACTTCCTTTTCATAGAACATAGAAATACATGATGTTAATGAAGTCATTCTCTAACCGTAACTTAGAGCTGACTGTTATAAAGGTAATCTCTTATAAAACCAGTAAAACTGTTTTCTTTAATTGACTAATAGACATAGGAACTTTGAAAGGATTACTCTCTATTCAGAGCCAAATATAACACTAAAGTCTTTATAAGCTGTGTGATTAAGCAAAATACATTAATACAGGAGAGCTCTGATATCAGCAATGGATTATTCTGCCAAGGAGATGTTGGGCAGGGGATCCAAGCCCCCTGAAAAAGGTAAAGGCTTCTTGCCTGTAACCTGGGATACCTGCAAGAAGAGTGGCGGTAAGGCTCTGCTGTCAAAGACCTGGTGTAAGCATGGGAAAGATGTATTGAGACCACACTTGCAAGTGTACAGTTCGTCTCTGGTATACCAGAGACTGCTAACAAAGGCCAATAAACCAATAAAGCAAATATTGGTCTCCTTGAGTCAAGCAAGACTCCTCTTTCAGCATCAGTTACACCTCACCTGCATGGAAATACTGTGCAGCAGTGGCAGACATATGTCTGTATATCCCAAATCTAATTGGCTATTAGCTCTCTCCTTGGAGGAATAATTCACAGCTGATGCCACAAGATAACGTCCTCTAGTGGTTAGGAGATGTTATATGCCACAGTAAGACCCTGTCATCTTTTATAGAAAAGCTATAGTTCATGGATTAGAATACCATCCAAACATCTGTGCCTATACCAATGTAATGTACCATAATAATTAGTACTGTTTAAATGCCTGTATACCTAATTGCTTTTACTTCATTATCCTACTTGTAACAACTATTTATAACGAGTCCTAATGAAACTTACCTTCTAGGTGCCGCAAAGTTTTAATATGAGAGATTTTCTTACCTCTCCTTCATAGAACGATGAGGAATATGATGGTGATGAGGTCATTCTCTAACTGTAAATTGGAGCCAACTGTCATAGAGATAATCTCTTATAAAACGAGTAAAACTGCCTTCTTTAATTGACTAATAGACATAGGAACTGTGAAAAGGATTATTTTCTATTCAGAACCAAATATAATACTAAAGTCTCCTTAAGCTGTGCATTTAAGCAAAATATATTAATACAGGAGAGCTCTGATATCAACAATGAATTATTACACCAAGGAGATGTTGGCCAGGGGATCCAAGCCCCCCCCCTGGAAAAGGTAAAGGCTTCTTGCCTGTAAACTGGGATACCTTCAAGAAGAGAGGCAATAAGGCCCTGCTGTCAAAGACCTGATGTAAGCATGGGAAAGATGTATTGAGACCGCACTTGCAAGTGTACAGTTGGTCTCTGGAATACCAGAGAGTGTTACCAAAGGCCACTAAGCCAATAAAGCAAATATAGGCCTCCTTGAGTCAAGCAAGACTCCTCCATCAGCACCAGCTATACCTCACCTGCTTGGAAATACTGTGCAGCAGTGGCAACCATATGTCTGTATATCCAAAATTTAATTGGCTATTAGCTCTCTCCTTGAAGGAATAACCCATGGCTGATAGCACAAGCTTACATCCTCTAGTGGTTAGGAGATGTTATAAGCCACAGTAAGACCTTGTTATGTATTACAGAAAAAATGTAAATCATAGATTAACATACCATCCAAACATCTGTGTCTATACCAAAGTAACCTACCATAATAATTAATACTGTTTAAATACCTATATACCTAATTGCCTGTGCTTCATTAGTAAGACTGAAATGTTATTCCTGGACAAACTGTCAGCCCATGAAATGAAACAGCCAGAATTGACCAGAGTCCAAAACAACAGCTCCAGAGAAAGTAGACTGTTTTGTTTCTTGTCCACCTGTGCCCCTTTTCTAAGCCTAGGGAACAATCTGTGGAAGAGGGGGTATGGTAGAATGTAAGGGCTGCAATTGGGGTGAATGGTGAAACTACAGCAATATAGACTGGAAACTTATTTGATCAACTTGATTGAACACACAAGCCCCCCAGCTGGATGATGGGACCCTTGGGCTGTGTGGGTTTGGGCACAACTGCTTGCAAATTGGTTTTACATGAAGGATGCTTGTACTCATAAATTATTACTTATTGTTAAAAAATGAAAAAAAAGTAATAGAAAAAAAAAAAAGAAGAAAGGTTATTCCTGGATACACTGCCAACCCATGAAAGGAAACAGCCTGAACTGATTAGAGTCCAAAATGACATCTCCAGAGAAAGTAGACTGTTTTGCTCCTCGGCCACTTGTGCCCCTTTTCTAAAGCCCAGGGAACAATCTGCGGAAGAGGGGTCATGGTAGAATGTAAGGGCTGTGATTGGGGTGAATGGTGAATCTACAGCAATATAGACTGGACACTTATTTGATCAATATGCTTGTACATACAAGCCCCTCCAGCTGGATGGTGGGAGCCTTGTGCTGTGTGGGTTTGGGCATAGCTGCTTGCAAATTGGTTTTACATGAAGGATGCTTGTATTCATTACTTATTACTTAATTGTTAAAAAATCAAATAAAAAATTGTAGAGTATAAGTATCAAAATAAAATTTAATCTTAACTCATCAAAAAAATGAATTTGCCAGGCTGGAGAGATGGCCTAGTGATGAAGAGTGCTGACTGCTCTTACAGAGGACCTGGGTTTGATCCCCAGCACCCACATGGAGGCTGAGAACCATCTTTAGCTCCAGTTCCAGGGGAATCTGACACCCTCTTCTGACCTCCATGGCATTGCATGACATGGGTGCACAAACCTGCATGCAGACAGTACATTCATACACATAAAAATAAATAAATAAAAATTTAAGAAAACTTAAAAAAATGAATTTGCCAGAATTTATCATCATTGTTATTTAGAGCAACATTCTATTGTTGAATATCACATTGCAGATTGCTGCTCTAAAAATATGAAAACATAGACGACTAAAGTAGGAAACAGAAGGTCTGTTTACATTCTCAGTAAAAGTTTTACTTTTTCTAAATAAAATGCTTAATGATGGAGAAAAGAACAACTTGAACTTTTGGAGTGGATGCTTTAAATTTTCTTTGGAATAATTGTATTTCTGACCATAATATTTGAAACCATTGTAAATTTGTGGATTATAGCAATATACTCTCAATCTTGCTTCCTATAACATATAGCTCTGTGTGCCGATCGAACAACAGATCATGTAAGGTCTTTTATGTCACATGGTAGAGAGCACAGTAAGTCCTTTAAAAATCTTCAAATGAGGGCATGGGATCATTGCTTGGGGGTGGTAAAATGTTTGCTAATTATCTTTGTTAGCATTATCCATCAACTTGACACAGCTTAGAATGAGCTGAAAAAATAAGTCGCAATTGAGTAATTTTCTTCTTCAGATTGTTCTATAGGCAAATCTCTGTGAAGGTTGTTTTGATTATTAGTGGATGGGGAGTAGTAGTACCCTTTATACACAGGCAGTTCTGGACTCTGTAGGGAAGTTAATGATCCAACCTCAAGTTCCTGCTTGAGTTCTTGTCTTGACTTCACTCAATGATGGACGTTGGTCTGGAAGTCTAAGCCAAATGAATCATTTCCTCTCCTAAGCTGCCTTTGGTCAAAATGTTTATCAAGGCAAAATAAAGCAAACTGGACTGCCACACAGGCACAGGGCCTGAACTGAAATCCGAAGATTGCATTCAAAGTCAGATGTGGTGTTATCTGTAATTCCAGAATTCCCACAGGCAAGCAGAGATAGGATAATTTCCAGAAGCTTATGTGCCAGCTACTCCAGTGTACACCGTGAAAACAAAAGCTGGAAGGTGGGAAACAAAAGCTGAGGTTGTCTTCTGAAGACACACTGACTATGGTAAATGAACATAGACATAGAGACATAAGACACACAGACAGACAGACAGACACACGCACACACACACAATAGACACCAAAAAGAAATAAAAATATTTTGAAATCACCTTTTCTGTATAAAAATGTTTAGAGTCCTTAATCAGCTTTGAATCACCTTACTTGACCTTGCATCCGATCGTTTTTCCAATGTGTGCTTCCTCTACCCACTTATAAGAAAACACTTTTTATTTTTGTCCTTTCTAAGTTCTTCAAGTACATTGAACCCTTATATTATGCCCTTCAAATATCAGGCACTTATCTTGCACAAATTCCAAGCCATTTTATACTACTCATTCTCTGTGATCTCTTTTATGAATTTATCGTAACTATACATTTCATAATTTTATTGATTGATTTTTTTCCCATTCATAGTAATGCACATTTTATTTATTTATTTATTTATTTGTAATGCACATTTAAAAAAAGATTTTTTTCACTACTCTAGCCTCAAAATCTGAGTCAGAGAAGATTGTCAACATGTATTTATCAACCCTTGAATAAGTGACTATAATGTTGTTAGTATGAGAAGGAATTTATACAAAAATAAGAAAAGATGATCTAGGTAAATGATTTTATAGTGGCAATTCAGTATTTAATATTTAAATAATACTCAAATAATTTCATAAATAATATTCCTAAAGATGCTACAGATGTGAGTAATAAATTGAATGTGAAGAAATCAAGTTGACACTGACCTCAAAAATGTCCTCACTACTGCATAGATTTCATAATACTGGTAGGGACTGTGCATGCTACCAAAGGAAAAGTCTTTAACCTAACCCAGCTGTGACCCTGCTAACTTCGGTAATGGCTATCATGGCAAGATATGCCCACTGGTGCAACAATGGCAAAACGTTATGGGAATAACCATAGACTTTATGCTAGGATTTAAGGTCCAACTTAAAAGATGGAGGCCAGGCCTGGCGTTTTTACTGTGGCCTAAAACCTGTATCTGGATAAGCTATAGGCTGGAGAGGAGAACCAGTTACTATTATCCTGTTATATGGGAATAGAATTAAACCATCTCCTAGTGACTAACTCTCATGCTTATATATCACTGCATCTCTCAACTTTCATCAGAGAAGTTTTGTGTTGTAGCCAGTGGTCATTTACACAGGGAACTGAGACTGATCAATATGCTAAAAATAAGATACCACGGATGACTCACCAATAAGTGGGACACCTATATCACACCTTCTCCAACCAAAGCTCAGGGATAATAACGGAAGAGGAGATACAGAGATTTTAAGAGCCAGAGTTGGTAGGTGAACACAGGAAAACTTTATTTTACAGACACAACACATTACACATATAAATCCACAGTATTTATCATGTGTGATACCAGGTAGGTTGACCAGTCTTCACAATATGGACCCAGACCATGAGCCTTTGAGGAACATGGGTTAGACTTGGTTGACTCACAGCAATGGGAACAGCATACACAATCCCACATAGTCTCAAGCCAGACGAAATTCCAGTATGGATATCAGGAGAAGAATAAGAAACTCATGCCCTACCTGAGAAACTATTTGCAACCAATGTTTCTTGGAGGAGAGAGTCAGTCTTGTTTAAGGATGAAACTGTTAGTAGGTTTACCAGTCTCCAGTGGAAGGACACATATTGAAGGTCATTTGCAGTTAGAAGTTTGGCATTATTGAACATATATGTCTATATAATGTTATATATTATATGTAAATATTATACAGTACATGAAATAGGGCAGAGTAATTAATAGGTAAAAGTGGGGGAGGGGAGCTAAAATTAATAGTCATTTTGTATGAAATCCACATGGTTTAGTAAATAAATACAATAAATAAAAATATTACTAAATGGATTGAAGTTGTAGGGAGGTGTGACTGAATCTGAGAGGAGACTGGGAAGGGGCTCTGTATATGATCAAAACACATTGTATGGCCGGGCGTGGTGGCGCACACCTTTAATCCTAGCACTCGGGAGGCAGAGGCAGGCGGATCTTTGTGAGTTTAAGGCCAGCCTGGTCTACAGAGTGAGTTCCAGGACAGCTNCGGGCGTGGTGGCGCACGCCTTTAATCCTAGCACTCGGGAGGCAGAGGCAGGCGGATCTTTGTGAGTTTAAGGCCAGCCTGGTCTACAGAGTGAGTTCCAGGACAGCTGGGGCTACAGGGAGACCCTGTCTTGAAAAGACAAAAAAAACCAAAAACCAAAAAACAAAAAACATTGAAAAATCTTAAGAAATTAATAAAAATTGTGATTTTAAAAAGAAAAAAAGAAGGTTGACGGCCTCGGCTCATTAACATATAACATAGAAATAACCACTATTATGTAACCTTTCCTGAGGAGGCATGAACATGTAATTATCACAAATAGAACACTCATGACAGACAAGAAAACAATTAATCTCAAGTTGACTTTGGTGAATAAATAAGTTTATTGAAATTGCCCACAGGAACCTGGTGAGGGGTTTACTTACAAGAGCACGGGTGACTCAAAGACATATTCTTCCTCTGAAGACCCACCAAACGTGGGTAATGAGTCAGGAAAGCTGGGTCGCCAGAGCTCCTTGCCAAGTTCCATGCATCTACACAAGACAGAGGCTACCGTCCAGCCATTAATTACTGCATCTGTGAACTTGGGCAGGGGGTGGTTCTTGAGAATCTTGCAACTTTTGAGCCTCTAGTCTATGATATTCCAGGTTTATGTCAGCTTCCTGAGTCTTATCTTATGAACCTTCCTCTTTTCTTCAACAGAGAATGTGGCAATTCAGTGAAAGTAACTACACAGCATTCCTTTCCTTACCTCTGGTTCTCAATTTTCTCCCTCTTTTCTACAGTGTTCTCTGAGGTCTGGAGGAAGCAATATCAATGCCTGGATGTTTTCTGTCTTCTACAGCTGAGCACTGCAGTGAGCCACTATGCCACAGCAGTCACATATTCTCAGCAGAATGACCAGTTGTGGGTCCCAGTAGTAATCACTGCTCACTACAAAAAGAAGTTTCACTGGGTGTGGTGGTGCATGCCTTTAATCCTAACACTTGGGAGGCAGAGGCAGGCAGATCTCTGTGAGTTCGAGGCCAGCCTGGTCTACAGAGCGAGCTCCAGGATAGCTGGGACTAAAGGGAGACCCTGTCTCAAAAATACCCCCCCAAAAAAGAAATTTCCTTCTGTGTTTGAAGCTACCAGCCGCAATGAGTAATGGCATAAACACAGATGATTAGAGGGCAGTTTGAGAGACCCATCACATCCATTTAATAGAACAATAGAGCTGCTTTTGCACAGGGCCCCCAGGTCTCAACAGGTCTTTACCCACCGTAACAGACATGTGTGCCTTTCTATGAAGCAGGCCTTAAATTAGGGTGGTAGGCCACTGGTTGCATGCAAAGTAGTCGAATCACTACTGCACTGATGGGCACATTTTGCCTAGCATGTTGGTAACCCAGTACACAGGATGATCTGTAACTGAGAAAGACTGTCCGTGGAGAGTTGTCCCCAAGGAGGCAACATAGCAAGTACTGGCACTGTGAAAGCCAGCCAACATGGAGGAAACTTCTAGTGCAGTCTCAGCTTGCATGTTCCATGCCCTGTGACTAAAGTGTATGGTGCCTTTGATGGGGACTTACCATTTGGTGCTTACATATGACCAACAGCACTGGTATTGACCTTATTGTGTGAAGGTCTCAAAGGCCTCACTAGCCAACAACCCACTGGGAATTAACCCTCCCCTAGCATGAGGGTTCTTACTCAATGAACTTATGGTTTCCAATTTTTTTTTATAAAATTGTCCTTGAGCTTTATTTTTTTATTATTTATTTATTTATTTATTTATTTATTTATTTATTTATTTATTTTGGTCTTTTCAAGACAGGGTCTCCCTGTAGCCCCAGCTGTCCTGGAATTTGCTCTGTAGACCAAGCTGGCCTTTAACTCACAAAGATCCGCCTGCCTCTGCCTCCCAAGTGCTAGGATTAAAGGTGTGCGCCACCATGCCTGGCTATGGTTTCCAATTTTATGGAGTGTTTTCCCACTATACATAACATACTTAGACAAACTTTTTACTGCTGTTTTAAATGTTTATATTAGTCACTTTTCTGTTGCCGTGATAAAACCACCATGACCAAGGGAACTTATAAAAGGAAGAGTTTATTTGAGCTTGCAATTGACGGTTCCAGGGAATTAAGAGTCCATTGTGGCAGAGAGGCATGGTGGCCAGGGCTGGAGAAGAAAGCTGAGGTTCACATCTTCCAATGAGTACAGGAAGGAGAGAGAGAGAGAGAGAGAGAGAGAGAGAGAGAGAGAGAGAGAGAGACACTGGAGACTGTTAAACTCTCTAAGCCGACCCCCAGTGACTTCCTCTAGTATGGCCGCACCTTCTAAGATCTCTCAAAACAGCGCCACCATCTAGGGACAAAATGTCTGAATACTTGAAGCTTATGGGGGGTCATTCTCATCCAAACCACCACAATGTTCTTCTGGAAGCTCTTCTAAATCTGCAAGACACTTGAGGAATAGTATTAATAATAGTATTAATAAAAGGTGTACAGGGTTTCTGAAAACTCATTTCCATCCACTTTAAGCAAATGCCACTGGGTCTTGGGGTTTAGCAATAAGATGATGATGATTTTAAAAAGTGTTAGCTAGTTCCAATACATCATGAAAAATCCCATCATTTATAATAATCATTTCCTTAAAAATGCAATATTGGGTACAGAAGATTGGCCAGAAGACACTACTCCAGCCAGGGCCCCCTGTCCATGAGCCATTCTGGTCATTGCTGTGGGCTTCATCCCACTCCTGATTGGTTTACTGCAGCTGGCTCGTGCAGCTCAGAATGATTTGAAGCCAAAAGAGCACAGGGCTGTGCTTATGTCAGTTATCCTACTGTGCGGATGCTGAACATGGTTCCCTGGTTCTGGTATGTTCTAGGCCAGCATCATGCTTGCTCTGTCTCCATTGGCTATGCTGGGTTACTGAACAGGTTGCAGGTGGGATGAACAGACTCCACCATCAGTATATTTTCTTGCAGGGCAGAAATATGCACAGCCTAGTCTAGAAGTGGTAGGGCACATAGCTGCCTGCCCGTAGGACAAGCTGCATTGTTCTCACTGTACTGACCCGTCATTCCCCCTTCTGCATGACTCAGGGTTTAAAGATGCTCAGAGATGCCATAGCCCCACACAGCATCTGGCTTTCTGTCATCCTCCCTCATAGGCACTCCAGCTTGGCACAGGTCATTCCGTATTTTACTTGGAGTGACCTGGACAGACCCTTGTGTCTGCTTCAACCTCCTCTCTCCTCATGTTTTAGCACACTGTGAATGCTGGTCACATTCATTCAGATCTGACAAAACCTTTTTGACCTCATAAAGCTCCCGTTCCATCATGGGGGTCAGGAAGCCCCATTCCCGTCCTTAGGGCCCTGATGCATTTTCTCTCAACTCCCCTGAATGGACTTCAAACTTGGCCTCTCGAATACCCAGGGCCCTTGTTTCCACCCCTCCTCTCTTGTCTTCCAGGTTCTAATCTTCCAAGGGACTTCAAGTGTCTGTAATGTATCACATGAGCCAATCTATCAAGGGCTGATTTCCCCTACATTGCCCAAGATCATGCAGCATTTGTCTCAATGTAGGATGAGCAGTATCCTTTTTCAGTGTCTCTGCTCACACAGAACTCAGACTGATCCCATTTACTACCACGTACTATTTAAAAATAGTTCTCAGGGCACTGGTTGTGGTGGTGGGACATTTCTTTAATCCCAGCACTTGGGAGGCAGAGGTAGGTGGATATCTGTAAGTTCAAGGCCAGCCTGGTCTACAGAGCAAGTTCCAGGCCAGCTGGAGCTACATGGAGATCCTGTCTCAAAAATACCAAAAAAAAAAGAAAAAAAAAAAGTGGGGCACAGTGGTGCACGCCTTTAATCTTAGCACTCAGGAGGCAGAGGCATGGGGATCTTTGTGAGTTCAAGGCCATCCTGGTCTACAGAGTGAGTTCCAGGACAGCTGGGGCTACAGGAAGACCCTGTCTCGAAAAGACCAAAAAAAAAAAAAAAAGAAAGAAAGAAAGAAAGAAAGAAAAAGAAAAAAAGTTCCTAGCTCAATAGTTCAAATGCATGACTTCGCCTATTTATCATAGGTTCCTGGGCCTGTACAAGAAAACACCACAGTATTATAAGACTGCTAAGAGGGGCTGGAGAGATGGCCTAGCAGTTAAGAGTGCCGGACTACTCTTGCAGGGACCCGGGTTCGATCCCTAGCACCCACACTCAGCTGAGAACCGTCTGTACTCCAGTTCCCAGGGGAATCCAACACCCTCTTCTGACTCCACACGGCTGATTGCACGAAAGGTCGCACAAAACTTGCATGCAGACAGTACATTTATTACATACAAAAATAAATAAGTAAAAATATTTAAAAAATAAAAAATAAAATAAAGGATACTGCTGTGCAGCAGATCCTTCTAAAAAAAAAAAAAAAAGACTGCTAGGAGAATGGACTCTGACCCAGGGACTCTACACCCAGCCATGAAGATTTAGTTGTTGGTGTGAAAGAAAGATCTTTACAGCTGGGTATGGGTGTGGCACACGCCTTAATCCCAGCACTGGGAGGCCGAGATAGGTGGGATCTCTGTGGGTCACGGTGCCTGGTCTACAGAGCGAGCTCCAGGACACCTCGGTACTAAAAGGGAAACCCTGTCTCAAAAATACCAAAAAAAGTGTAAAACCAAAAAAAAAAAAAGAAAGATCTTTACAGTCATGCATGGGTTCAGAGACCCTGTTAGCCACTTTACCTGGATGAAATGCTGAAGTAGAGAGTCAGATAAAAAAATAATGTCGCTGGGCATGGTGGCACACGCCTTTAATTCTAGCACTTGGGAGGGAGCCAGGTGGATCTTTGTGAGTTCAAGACCAGCTCGGTCTCAGAGTGAGTTCCAGGAACAGCTGGGGGCTATAGGGAGAACCCTGTCCACGAAAGACAAAAAAAAAAAAAAAAAAAAAAAATAGTGTCAACCAAGAGGCCTCAAAAGAGAGAGGACATGAAAGTAAGAGTAAGAAGTAAATAAAGATAGAAATGAATGGCTGGAGAGATGAATAAATGGTTAAGAGCGCTGAGTACTCTTGTAGTGGACCCAGGTTCTAATCCCAGCACCCATATTATAGGGGCTAACAGTCATCTGTAACTTCAGTTCGAGGGGATCCGAAATCCTCTTTTGATCTCTGCAAGCACTGCATGATATGGGTGCACTTACCTACATGCAGGCAATATACTCATATGCATAAAATAAAAATAACAAAATATTTTTAAAAAGATAGAAGTAGAGAGAGCTATAATACAATCAAAAGTCTTGGAAATAATAACATACATACCAAAGATGCCCTGAAAGAGAAGTCAGATGCTGTAATGGAAAATGTGTAAGACCGGGAGACCAAAACTCTTTCTAAGACTAAAATCTGAAAGCAAGGGATGGACCTGAGAGGAAGTGAAAAGAGAAGAAACCAGCAGGGAACTGGATTAAAGAGCCTTGAGGACTGTAAGAACCAATGCTTCATTTCAATATTAAAGTAAAGGGAGAAGATTGTGAGCATGCAGAACAGGGACATCATTGGTGCTGGTATCAAAGACAAGCAGCACAAATTCTAACAGAGGAGAAGTAAGACGCATGGGAATAGCATCAGACACAAAATAAATGAGGAGGTACTGGAAATAAAGTGCAAGAAATACAGAAAAGATGAAAATAATAGTTCCTCTGAATTGATACATTCTCTCTTGGAGGGAAGAAGGAAACTTTAAAGACTCAGAGAGCTAAGAGAAACCTATAGGCTTGGGAAGTTCATGGAAGGTTATACAGTTCATGAGGAAAGGTCAGAAACCGATAGGCTTGTGAAGCTCATGGAGGGTTATACAGTTCATGAAGAACGGTCAGCGGGAGCGAGCAGTAGGCATGCAAGCTCTCAGGACTTGCCGGGAAACGGGGCTGGGCCAGGGTCCTGGACAAGAAAGTTAAGAGGATTAGAAACATGGCTGTTTCTGGGGCTGGGGGGATGGCCTAGTGGTTAAGAGCACCAACCGCTCTTGCAGAGGACCCGGGTTTGATCCCCAGCACCCACATGGAGACTGAGAACCGTCTGTAACTCCAATTCCAGGAGAACTCCAGTTCCAGGGGAATCTGACACTCTCTTCTGACCTCTGCGGCATTGCATGACACGGGTGCACAGACCTACATGCAGATAGTACATTCATACACATAAAATAAATAAATAAATAAATAAGTAAATAATAAAATTTAAAAAAGAAACATGGCTGTTTCTTAGTCTCAACCGAGGTTTCCTCTGTGGGAACCGAGCCAGGCCAGCCAAGAGCAGTCTTGAGCCTGCTTGTCTACCTTACCCTGTGGGGCCAGGATGTTCAAGAAGCAGTCTGCCGGGCTTCTGTGGTGGGATCTGTCTTCTTTGTGGGCTGGAATGGCCTGATGCCTGGTCCTTCTCTTCTTCTGCATGTGGCCCAAACCAGGCAGGCTGCCCTGACAGCACTTGTGATGATAACCCTGCCAGCCTCACCCAGAAGGTGATCTGCGTGGCCGAGGGTGAACTTGTAGCAACAGCGGTGGCTTTGCAGATCTGGAGCATCAAGCTTTGTGCAACCAGGGGTGGAGGGTGCCCACTGAGGCCTCTCTAGCCCAGCCGCACATGCCCGTGTCCCTCACTCCCACCAGCTACAGTCCCAATCCTAGTCTTGCCTATGACTGTAGCACTGTCCTGCTTGGACATGCTGTTGCATTATCAGCCTTCAGCTGAGCACTACATTATTGTCAGGCAGGGCTGTGGGCAACAGGAGACTGCCCGGGTCACTGCCTCCTATGGTAATGCAGGGGCACACACTGCCTCCTATGGTAATGCAGGGGCACACACTGCCTCCTATGGTAATGCAGGGGCGCACACTGCCTTCTATGGTAATGCAGGCACACACACCCAGCATCCTGACCTCAGTACCATTGCTGTGCAGCCAGACCATGGCAAATTCCAAGGTTAGTATGCCATGTTGATCTTCAACAGGTTTAAGTTCCCAGCAACCGTGTCAGTGGAGGACGATCTGGAGGTGGCACCAGACTTCTTTGAGTCCTTCCACACCACCTACCCATTGCTGAGAGCCAACCCTTCCCTCTGGTGTATGTCTGCTTGGAATCACAACAGCAAGGAGCACATGGTGGACCCAAGCAAGCCAGAGCGGTTCTATGACAGACATCTTTCCTGGCCCTTGCTGGCTGCTGTGGACCAGCTGTGGACAGAGTTGAAGCAGAATTGGCCCAAGACCTTATGGGATGACCAGATGTGGAGACCTGATCAGTAGAGGAGGAGGGCATGGATATGCCCAGAAATCCCAAAACTATGACCTTTGGCCATAAGGATATGAGCCACAGGCAGTTCTCTGACCAGAATCTGAAGTTCATCAAGCTGAACCTGCAGTTTGTACCCTTCCCCCAGGTGGACCTGTCCTTCCTGCAGAGGAAGGCCTTCCCCCAGGTGGACATGCCCTTCCTGCAGAGGAAGGTCTTCCCCCAGGTGGACCTGTCCTTCCTGCAGAGGAAGGTCTTCCCCCAGGTGGACCTGCCTTCCCCCAGGTGGGCCTGTGCTTCCTGCAGAGGAAGGCCTGTAACTGGGATTATTTTACCCTAGAGTATGATAACCCTGAGCCACAGGTAGAAAAAGAGAGGATTACAGATGAGAGGAGCTAGGGAAGGTGCCAGTGCAAGTCACCAGCAGAAACAGCTTTTGCTTAGACCCTGGGTGTGATGAGTGAACTGAAGTCTGGTGTTCCCAGGGCTGGCCACCAGTGCATCATCAATTCCAGGGCCACTGTGTACACCTGGCACCCCTACAAATCTGAATGGCTGTGACCCAGGTTGGAATTAACAACACCCACCTTTCTGGCTGGGTCCCTCTCTGCCCTCTGACACAGGTGCAGCTCCCGCCTGTCTGGCTGGGTCCCTCTCTGCCCTCTGACACAGGTGCAGCTCCTGCCTTTCTGGCTGGGTCCCTCTCTGCCCTCTGACACAGGTGCAAGCCCCCGCCTGTTTGGCTGGGTCCCTCTCTGCCCTCTGACACAGGTGCAGCTCCAGCCTTTCTGGCTGGGTCCCTCTCTGCCCTCTGACACAGGTGCAACTCCTGCCTTTCTGTCTGGGTCCCTCTCTGCCCTCTGACACAGGTGCAGCTCCAGCCTTTCTGGCTGGGTCCCTCTCTGCCCTCTGACACAGGTGCAGCCCCTGCCTGTTTGGCTGGGTCCCTCTCTGCACTCTGACACAGGTGCAGCTCCTGCCTTTCTGGCTGGGTCCCTCTCTGCCCTCTGACACAGGTGCATCTCCTGCCTGTCTGGCTATGTCCCTCTCTGCCCTCTGACATAGGTGCAGCTCCTGCCTTTCTGGCTGGGTCCCTCTCTGACCTCTGACACAGGTGCAGCTCCTGGGCTGTACCATCCTATCTGGGCTCCCTGCTTGGTTCTTTTCTTTCTTCTTTCTTCTTTTTTCTTTCTTATTTTTTCTTTTTCATTCTTTTTTTTTCCAGAGTGGCATTCATGTGTACAAATCACAAGATGGGGGCTATATTCCTCTTGTCAAGGGAATCAGATCAGACGAACTATTGTGAGGCAGAGTGGGGGTAACTGAAGAGGAAAGCACTGTGCGGCTGGGGGACAGCATGTCCTGAGTTTTCCCCTCTGGCCTCTGCCTAGGGTTCGCAACTCCAGCTCTCTTTACCGGGCGTATTCTCCAGGACCTGGCTCCTATCAGTGCATGAGCCTTGTCAGAGTGAAGTAACTGCAATCTTGCCTCCCCAAACCTTCCACAGCCTCCCAGGCCAGGAAGCAGGTGGCAGGTTGGAGAAGAGTTTATGTGTTTTTGTTTCTTGCTTGGCTCCAGTTTCATAGAAGAAAACAGAATCTATAGAATTATTTTAAAAATAAAATAAAACTTGAACTGTCAAAAAAAACAGTTATACAAGGGGCAAGGCTCCTTTGTAAGCAGGAAACAGTTGCTAAGAGCCAATGAGCTGGGGCTGGAGAGATGGCTCAGTGGTTAGGAGCGCCAACTGCTCTGTCAGATGACCCAGGTTCCATTCCCAGCACCCCAATGGTGGCTAAGAACTGTCTTTAACTCCAGTTTCAAGGGAATCCGTCACCCTCTTCTGACCTCCATGGCATTGCAGAACACCACAACACAGATGCACAAACCTACATGCAGACAGTACATTCATACACATAAAGAAAGGAGCAGGTGAGCTGTTCTCCATGAAGGAGCCTGGACGATTGAAAGGGAGCTCCATGGATGAGGTCCATGCCAGGGCGAACCCTCCAGGGATGAGCCTGCCTTTGAGTTCTACAAGCTTCTGTATATAACCCTCCTCTACCCTGGAGGTAACCTATATTGATCCGCAGGCTAAACCTGATTAGAAATGTCCTTTTTTATATCTTATCAGTGGTTGATAAAAGTACACTATGACCATAGAATGCCAGGAACTTAACCTTTAATGCTCCCCAGAAGTGACAACATTGTAAGACAACTTTAACTACCACCGTTAGAGTCCATTGTTTCTGGTTCTCTAACATCTTTTCTGTTGTTGAAAGTGATCTTAAGTGTTATTATTCTGTGTCCTTGCTGGAGTCATCAGTCTTTTCTAGCACTGTTTTGCTAGTAGGTACCCTGAAAGCCTCTGCTTACATTCCCTCCTCTATGACCTGGGAGATGTGAGCTGAATAAACCCTTTCCTCCCCAAGTTGGTTTTGGTCAGAGTGTTTTGTCATAGCAATTGAAAAGAAACTGGAACAGAAACTGGTAACAGAGAGTGGGCTATTGCTGTAATAGACTTGACCTTGGTGTTTTGTGGGAGCATTTGGTTAGAAAAGTCATTGAGTGCCTAGAGTTCGTTGCTGTGGAGCTTGGAACAGTTATGCTGAAAGAGCTGTAGACAATGGAGGCCTGCTTTGTGAAGCTTCAAAGGGAAGCAAATGGACTATCAGGGCTGTTTATATATTTTTGAATTGAGAATCTGTGGGTTCTGGTTAGCTGGGGTTGAAGAAACAGCTGTGATCAAGAAGAGAGCAGAACATGAAGTGAAACCTTTGTTGTACTGGGCCAATTGATGCTGGTTATCTGGGGCTGAAAAATCAGTTGTAAGCAACAAGAGACCAGCATCACTGTTGTGAAGTCTTCTGGGAAGAATTTCCTCAGGGTCAGCACACAGAAGCTGTGGCCCAGAGGGGGTGTGACCGTCCATCTCAAGCCAGAAGCAGGACTTGGTAATGATTAAGAGTGTCCTATATGGTTCTGGTGTTGAAATCTGAAGGCATTACAGGGAGAGCTGAGACCTGGCCCTGGGAGAGGCCAGGAAAGGCCATCAGTGAAAGTGCCCCTCAGTTGCAGTGAAGACCCCAGGATTTCTGGGGTCATGAAGGAAAAGATGAGGCTTTGCACCAGGAGAGGTAAGAAGTGCCCATTAATGAAGGTGCAGTCTCTGTGCAGACCCCAGGTTTTTGGAGATGTCAGGGCTATGGATGGGATGACCATCAAGAGCAGCAGCACATGTGGAATGGAGCTAGCCTGGGCCTGTGAGATCAGCTGTGGACAGCAGAGTCAGAGAAGGGGAGCTGCAGAAACCCTTTGGAGCCCTGAAGATTGTGAGTGAATCCCAAGTATCCAGCCCTGAGCTACTTTGCTGGACTTAGGTTTTGCTTAGATTTGCCCAGTCCTTCCCTTTAAAATAGGGCAGTGTTTGTTTTGGATTTTATAGGAGCCCATAGTTAAGAGACTTTTAAAAGTGAAACTTGTACAGCCACTATGTAAAGCAGTGTGGAGAACCCTTGGAAGACTCAAAATGAGCTTACCACCTGACCCAGTCATACCACTCCTGGGTATATACCCACAAGACTCATCTTACTGCAGAGATACATGCACAGCTATGTGTATTGCAGCTCTGTTCACAATAGCAAAAAATCTGGAACCAACCCAAAAGCCCCTCAACTCACGAGTGGATAGAGAAAATATGCTACATCTACATAATGGAGTTCTGTGCAGCGGTAAAGAAGGATAACATCATGAACTTTGCAGGTAAATGGATGGAACTAGAAGATATTATGTTAAGTGAAGTAACACAGTCCCAGAAAAACAAATGACAGATGGTATCCTTCATCTGTGGATGCTAGCACCAATAACCCAGTTGTAAATATTTCTTGTTGGGAGTGATGCATATTGGAAAGAACAACAACACCAACAACAACAGAAAAGACCGCATCAAAGAACTGACTGAATGGGAATCTGGGTTGGAGGGGAACACGGGTCTAGATTTGAATAGAAACATAATCTTGTACTATATATATATAAAATGAAAAAGAAAAAAATAAACAATTAAAAAAAGGCAATTAAGTGAAAATGATGTCAAAAAAAAGAGACTGAACTTTTAAGTGTTTGGATTTTTTAAGGACTGTGAGGCTTTTAAGGTTGTACTGTCTTATGTTGTGACTAATGTTAACATCATATCTTGGGGACAAGAAATGGAAAGGTGTGGTTTAATAAAGATGTGTTTTGTGTGCCAAGTTGACAAGGGGTCTATTGCACTGGATTTCTTTAGTGTCAACTTGACACACCTGGGTTGAGGGAGCCTCAACCCAGTTAGGAAAAGGATTCGGCCACCACCACCCCCAGCCTTTTACCCCCTGGGGTCCATATTCTTTATCCACAACTTAGGATATGACCACTGGTTTCCAAGCTCTTTTTATCAGAGTTTGGGGACAAAAATCCATCAACATCTATATTTTTTGGCAGTTTCTGGGTGTCCCTGTAGTTTGTTGGCCATTATCAGGTCTCTTGTATCTATTGACACTAAGTTCAAGGAAGCAGTTGATCTTTGGGGTTTGAGAAGGGCACTCACAAGATTATAAAGTTGCCATCTTTCTACAGCTGGATTCTGAAGCATAGTCTGCATCAGTAAATGTCATCATATTTGATGAACTCTGTTATTCTCTCCAAATAAATTATTTGGAAGCACTCAAGTTGAATTAAATGCCAGCACATCCTCAATGCTCCAGATGTTGCCATGGGAGACTTTGAGTTCTCTGTGGCTGTTGCTTCTGACACTGCTGTGTGTAATGTTGTGGGCAGATTGGTTTATCTCTTTTTTATTTATTGGCAAGTTGCTTGTATCACATGGAAGCAGCTGAACTCTGTAATTATGAGCATTCAAAGGGAGGAATTTCCATAAATGCCATATGTTTTTCCAACACTGTTTCAGATGGGGCTCACCCATGAGTTTTCATATTGCATTTATGAAAACACTTCTATTATTATACAGTCTATTATTCTCAGACGGAGGCAAATGAAGACACATTTTCTGCTCCATTAACTCTTGTTAGCTCACCAAAAATCAATAGATGCTACATATACTTTCCATCTAGGGTACCCCACTTCCAGCAGCCCCACTAACCGTTTTTATGTCCTACGGGTATACCAGTTTTAACTGATGCTTTCATGCCTGTACCTTATCAACTGCTTCTGAGTATGTTTAATGAGAGCTATTTTTATTCATGAAGGATTTTTTAAACATTTGTTTCATTTAAATATGGTACTTGTAAGTCATTACATTCATAAATTCTCCTCCAATTAATTGTATTTGGCCCTTATTTCTGTATTAAGTATCTTTTAAAACTTCTACATTGAATTAGAACATTTTGGAAGCATCATCTCACATAGGCTAAAACTGATTTTTGTTGAATATTCATGACTTTTCAAGTGTGCTCAGTTTGGTAAGCATTTGATACCGAGACAAGAGTGCCTGGTTTAAAGACAGAAGGCTTAGGTTTAAATCTCTCTCCTGTGGAGGTGTTTGCTGCTGCTGTAGTATAGGACTTAAGCTCTGTGAACTTTGGTCTCACTTTGAATGGAGATTGAACTACAAACTAGACAATTCTCATACATGTACATGTTTATGTACATGTGTACATACACACTGTATTGGTTGCTTTTCTGTTGCTGTGATAAAACATCATGACCAAGGCCATTAATAGAAAGAAGAGTTTATTAAGCTTATGGTCCCAGAGGATATGAATCTCTCCTGGCAGGGAGGCAGCAGAACAATCACTTCAAACACACACAGGAATCAGAAGGGGATTGGAAGTGGATGAGGCCGTACACTCTCAAAGCCTGTCCAGTGAAGTGCTTTCCTCAGGAAGGCCCCATCCCTATCCCTCTGCAAATAGTGCCCTCAACTGACCAAGTCTTCAAATACTTGAGCCTATGGGAGATGTTCTCTCTCTCTCTCTCTCTCTCTCTCTCTCTCTCTCTCTCTCTTTCTCTCTCTCTCTATAAAACCAGCAAGTTCTCAAATTAAATTTGGTTAAAACAGCCATGGTAGCTGGAGACGGATGGCGTACCCCATGCAGCAACTAAGGAGAGCTTAGTGAGGAGTTGCTCATAGAATAGAAGTACGAACATCACAGGATGAGAAGCCTCTGGTAGAAAAGCCACATTCTCAGCCCCCCAGTGGCTTGAGAGGCAGCTCCCTACACAGCTGTGAAGGAAGAACTCCCCAGGGCAAGTGCCCTGGCTGAGTTGGAGAAAAACAGTATTGGCAAGCCTTGGCCGGCCCTGCAGAGGGGAGATATGTGGTCTTAACTCTGATACATTTTAGGCACCACAATTTAACCAAATGTCTTTATTAATGACACTTTTGGAAGAGTTTGGTGACTAGCTTGTGTTTATAAGCTGCAAAGACGATTATTTTTAAAGCATAACTTATGACTGTGTAGACCAACAGGTCCATAAGACATTTTCCATATTTGGTCCTGTCTACCATCTTTTCTCTACTTTGCCTCCCATCTTCCCCATAAATTTCTGCCTCACCACTGATTTCTTACCTTCTTGTCTCATCCTCTGCCTCATTCAGACAGTGATTTGAGAGGAATGTTCTTCGCCTTCTACAGCCGCAGATCCCTCCAATGAGGAATGTAGTCTTATTATCCACTTTTCTTTTCTTTTTTTTAACCTAGAAAAATCAGTAACCTTTCTTTTTTATTTATTTTTTAAAAGGATTCACAATATAAGAGCATAGTTGCTTTCAGATCACATTTAACATTGCTCAGTTTGCCATATAATTAGGTAATTGGTGCTAGCATCCACAGATGAGGGAAACCATTTGTCCTTTGTTTTTCTGGGATTTTGTTACTTCACTCAGCATGATATCTTCTAGCTCCATCCATTTACTTGCAAAGTTCATGATGTCATCTTTCTTTACTGCTGAATAGAACTCCATTGTTGAAGATGTACCACATTTTCTCTAACCACTCATCAGTTGAGGGGCACTTGAGTTGGTTCCAACTCTTTGCTATTGTGAAGAGAGCTGAAATAAGCATGGCTGTACATGTGTCTTTGCAGTAGGTTGAGTCTTGTGGGTACATACCCAGGAGTGGTATGGCTGGGTCAGGCGGCA